>ML823051.1:11051-21272 GCA_009831015.1 Picea engelmannii
CATATTTACTTCTTATCAACCATGAAAAAACAATAATGAGTCATATTTACATCAAACAATATTGGGTCCATTACCTAAACCTTTGTGCTACGGGGCTTTCTTCAAGGGTTGACATTAATGACAACCAACCTTAATCAACACATATGAACCCAATGGTATGATGTTTACATCTACCTTCGTGTTGATTCCATTCATGTCTATTTGGAAATATTTAACCAACTCATTGATATTTCTCTTAGCCCCCATGGCTAACTAAACTAACCATGATTTATTATGCTTACTTCTTTGCAAGTGAAATATTTCAACAATGTTAGCATTTATGTAACAATGGCTAGCTCCAGAATTAATTAAAATTTCTATGGGATGGTTATCAATCTTACCTTCCACTTCCATCATGGGGGATTGATATTCTTCCTGCTTGTTGTCCAAGGCTTCATAAATCCTCAGCATAATTCCTCCAATGTCTCCCACTATTTCAGCCTCCTAATTGTTGTAGACAATCCTCATTCTTTCTCCTTTATGAGAGCATCCCTTAGATAAGTGATTCCCCCCACATCCCCAACATTGAACATGTTATTGCCTTGGACTTTTCCCAAATGAATCTGCATTTTTTGATCATTTTGGGTTTCATGTCCTTACTGACTTACTTGGGATTTACTTCTGAAAAAGGGTGGCTTAAAACCTTTCTATCTTTGTTCCTTTTTCTCTTTCATTCTGTCATTCCAAGTCTTTTGGAACACTGGCCTTCCTTTGATTTTCTCATAAAGGTGCCTCGCTCTCCTTATAGTTTCCTCCAAGGTATTGGGGTTTTCATATTGAATATGGTCACTATAGAAGGAGGGTAACCCACTTAGAAATCTTTGGATTTTAACCTTCTCATCCTTTATGAAGTCAACATACTTCAACAATTCAAAGAACTGCTTCTCATATTCCTCCATTTTCATTGTTCCCAACGTGAGTTCAAATAATTCTTCCATCTTTCTCTCATAGTAATGCTCGGAAAAATATTTCTCTTGGAAATATCCTTTGAATTACCTCCATGATATTCTCTTCTCATCGAGGTTCTTGGCTTGATTAAGTTGATTCCACCACATGGTTGCATTTCCTTGCAAGTGATAGGTGGAAATCCTAGCTTCTACCTGGCATGGGTAGTCATGCAGCTGGAAATATTTCTTCATTTCCAACAGTCAAGCCTCTTCCTCTTTTACTTTCCTGTGCTCACCATTAAGTTAGGTGGATTTATTTTCTTGATTTTACCTTATAAAATGTCTTCCTCGTGTCTTTTTCTTTTCCTCCAAACATGAGACACACTTGGGTTACTTCCTGGTCCTAAACTTGCATGATTTCTTCTAGTGGACTGCCTTGGAGAATGATGGATCCTACTCATACTTCTTGAATTCCTATCATTTCCATGATCATCCCTTTTGTTGTGATATCTACATGTTGATACTTATCTAGCACTAGCTACTTGCTTGGCGCTAGAATCTTTGTTAAATTTCTTATGCAACATGTTCAAGCTCTGAAGTATCTCTTCATGATCCTTCATAATCCTTTCATTATCATCCCTATAGATTTGCACTTCCCTATGAATACTTTTCATAGTGACAGGATATTTCCTATCTCTTCTTCCATTTGACTATGTCTCAGCGTTCCCCATGTTGATATTCAGACATCTGAACTCTTCCTCATGGTTGTAAGACATTTGAGCATCTTCCATGACTTTAGTCCTCCTATAAGAA
Source organism: Picea engelmannii (assembly GCA_009831015.1). NCBI lineage: Eukaryota > Viridiplantae > Streptophyta > Pinopsida > Pinales > Pinaceae > Picea > Picea engelmannii. Next base: position 12,791 of record ML823051.1, read on the forward strand.
CTAATTTTCTTTCTGTACCTCTAATTCTGCAAGATTTGCAACCAACAAAAAATTTTAGGCTAAAATAATTAACAACATACATGAAATTGTGTACAATTATGTTTCCATAATGTATCAGAATTATTTGTTTCATGAGTTCGCCCGAAAAGTTTCAACACTTATATTATTTTTCCATCTATTCAGACTCACGGACTCATGGACTCACGGACTTGTGGACTCACGAAATCATAAGTCTCCCTTTCATAAGTTCATCTGAAAAGTCTCAACACTTAGATTATTTTTCCATCTATTCAGACTCATGGACTCATGGACTTGCGGACTCACGAAGGCATAATTATTATTTTCATAAGTTCGTCCGAAAAGTCTCAACACTTAGATTATTTTCCATCTTTGCAGACTTTAGGACTCACAGACTTGTAATAAGTCCAACACTTAGCCATTTTTCTAACTTTGCGGACTCACAGACTCATAATAATTCCAACACTTAGTCATTTTTCTAACTTTGCAGACTCACGGACTCATAATAAGTCCAACACTTAGCCATTTTTCTAACTTTATGGACTCATGGACTCACAAACTCATAATAAGTCCAACACTTAGTTGTTTTTACCTGTACGGACTCGCGGACTCACAGACTCATAATAAGTCCAACACTTAGCCATGTTTCTAACTTTGTAGACTCGTGGGCTCATAATAAGTCCAACACTTAGTTGTTTTTCCACTTATGCAGACTCACAGACTCACGGACTCACAATCTTGTAACTTTTCTTTCATAAGTCTGCCCGAAAAGTCTCAACACTTCACCATTTTTTCACTTCTTCAAACTCACAGACTCACAATAAGTTTCCAACATCTTACCGAAGTCTCGTGGGTCTAACAGTTGGTCTGCCACATGGTTGCACGTCACATGCCAATTGTAATCCCGTCCAACATGTATTTTCCAACGTGGCGACACATGTATTTCTTCTACCACATTAGCTAACACATGGACTCCATGCCATGACGACGTCATCGTACGGAGAAATACCCAAAAAAAATTCGATTTACTTATGTTTGAAATTTCCAACATGGATCAATTCTTCACATTATGCATGAAATTTCTCTCAATCTTACTACTGTAACTCAACAAACGAATTTCAGACATCCTTTTTTCGGCATTCTGTCAAACAGTTTTCCTGCATAGTCTGTAATTTTCTCTTTTGTGTTGCACTAATTGGCCCATTCAGGCTCAGTGTTGAAAACTGGGCTCTGATACCACTTTGTAACATACCCAACCACCATGGCAGGGTCACGTCACACAAAATATTTCTCTTTATCAACTCTAATACCCTTTTAGTAACGTACCTAACCTCCAACTAGGAAACAATACTAGAAGAATATACATAACATGAAACTTCTGCTAAATAATCCATTCTTTTGTTGTTATCCATTTTCCCATAGAATACAACTACAATTTATAACATATTTAACTATGGTAATAACCATAAAACTTATGCATCTGAATCATTCTAATAATCAACATGAGATACAACTAAATCATTCATTACAACAACATATAATTCATTCTCATTCATGTAGAGTTCATGCACAACAATAACACATGTAAACAACTCAGTAAAATATAAAACACTTATCTTAAACAAGAATCGTGCAACCAGTTGCTTGGGACGAATGTTCCACCCAACCGTAGACTGGTTGTTCCAAATCTCAATAGCCAGTCACCCCCTAGTTGAGTTTAGAAATCCACAAAATAGGGTGGTCTATCACTGTCCACTCACAGCTCATAAGTCTCTCAACCCAATTGGTATTCTACTACAACTATCCTGAATTTTCTACCAGCTCTCTTCTTCTTGACTTGCCCAACCTAAGGAATGCACCATTCGTTTATCAAGAATCACCCAAGGTATTTATCATCTATTTATCACAGTAACCCAAGGGATGTACCATACGTTTATCAGGGATAACCCAATAGATGTAACATTCGTTTATTAGGGATAACCCAAGGAATGTGTCATTCGTTTATCAAGGTCTCTCTAGCACATGTAGTTAGGAATGTCTCAACTGGGAACTCAAGGGAAATTGTTGCTAGGAAAACTATCAACAAACCAACAACAATACTTTTTGTTTCAATGCAACTCATGCAAGATTTCACTCTTCCATCCTGAAAACTGATCTCTCCAGTTCTCTAGCTCTAATTTGCTCCAATTACGCTCCATTTACGCTCCATACTTCACCCTCCTATGGCCACACCCACTCCAAGATCTTTTTTCTTGCCCAACTTGACTAACTACCCCAAACTACTCGAACTATTGTTACTTCTTGTATCAACCCATACAAAATTCTTCTTGTTTTCTTTCCTTTATTGACTCACACTCTTCCCCAAGATGATTGTACTCAACCCCCATGTTCTCAATAACTTCAGGATGTGACCACTCACACCCACCCTCTTACATGTATTCAATGTTTGGATTTGGAAACACTCAATTAGAAATGGGAAGGTTCATCTACAATAGAAGATTTAGGAAAACGAGTTAAATCCATAAACATGGGTAATTCCCCCCTTGGATCCCTCTTGRMCTTTATCCACGACACTCCCCTATCTTCTGGATTAATTCATCCCTCAAATMTTTTCCATGTCCCCTTAGCAGATGGCATCACATTTTGTTATTAAAACATTGAAATACAATTYGCATATTACATCTCTTGKTCGTAGCCACATATTATATCTACATAATCATTAATCAAACTAGGGATTATAATGGGGATGTTACAAAGAAGAAGTGAGTAKGGAAATCTAGGTAGTCCAACATAACCTMGCTGATGCAGATTCCACAAGTGCAGTGGGTTTGGGTGAATGTTAAGAAGAGTGATAGGATTTGATGAGAAGGAAATAGTCTATGTTTGAATGATAAGGAGATGATGCAGAGAGAGTCATGGATTTTGATAGGGMTCTCTCCCCTGTTTTTTGAATAAGGTGGTCAGATCCTCTCCTACTTTCAGTAACCCTGTGATATGTGTAATTAATGCAGTATCAATTKACACCAATGGGTAAAGCCACAATGTCCCTCCATGGACGTATTTGAGCAGTAACTTAACACGGGCATTGATTTCCAGGATACGTCCAAAGTGTGTAACCTATAGTAGGTTCATTTCCTGACTTCTCGAGMCTTGTTTCCCACACCTGTGTTTCCAACACTATCACTCATGTTCCTTGTACGCTCTTAGCACACAAGTAATTTACMTGGACAGCTCGAGAAATGTCTGCTCATCTATGATATTGTGATCCACAAACTTGAGGGTGGAAACCTTGTCGAGCATGTCTCCTTTCAAACTTACACCAGGTGAGATTGATGATGTTTCCAATGGGTATTTCCCATCTGTTGGTACTTTGAATTGAGGCACATTGTCTTTCCTCGGTGGGACATAATCCTTGTGGAAGCTTGATTGTGAAGCCAACACTCCAAGTGTTTTTTTGACCTCTTGTGCAACTACTAGTTGTTTTGATTGCTTTCATGTCACTATTAATGGCTCCCCAACCTTCGGCAATGAAATTGTTTCGTGTGATAGGTATATTTACTTGCTATGTGTGTGTGCTAGTTTAGTTGTAGTTCGACTCTGAGTCTCTCTGGTTCACTCTGTTTTACTCTCACTTGCATGCAGCTCTTAGTAACAATGATTCCTGCTTGGAGACCCTCAATTGCTTTTGTGCCTTCTTGCCAACTGTTCATGGCTCTTCACGTCTTAACTCACTTATCTAATCCACCAACGTGGTTGATGAATGGTTAAATAAATGTGTCTTTATTACCAAATCCGTCGTGTGATTTTTTCCTCGTACTATCAATCTGTCGTGATGTCTGTGGGATTTTACCATTTAAGATTATACGGTGTATTTATGAACTGGCATTACGGCCACTTTGTAGCCATTTTCTCCTTTATTTAATGCATTTTAACGGTTGTGTCAGTACCATACTCACAATTGTTATTGCTCATGAGTTTGCTTCTTCGCGGTCTTTCGCTTTTATGTCTTATTGTCTTAATTGCACAGTTTCATCCTGATGCACAATAATCATTCCTTCTACGTAAGTTCTTATGCCTTGGTACTTTATAATCTTTGATTTTTCTGTATCCATTTTTTTGTGTGTTTTTCTTCCTACTTCTACTTTTATATGTTTTTATGTGTTTTTTCCTTCCTACTATAGTACATTTACTATGATATGTGTGTTCTAGAGAAGCCCAGATTACTATGCATATTTTCGGTCATCTCTATAGAGTTTCAACCAACTTCCATTCACCATTCCTCCAAGTAATTCTCCATTCAAGGTTTCCAATATGCAACACATTCCTTTGTCACATGTTGAATCACATAGGGTCCTAACCAATGCATTCAAAACTTCCCTCCATGTTGCATAAACTTACTGTCATAGAATAATATTAAGTCTCCCACTTGGAACTTCTTATGTTTATTATGCCTATCATTTCATGCCTTCTCTCTTTCCTTATGAACTTGTTGATGAAAACATGTGATAAATCGATCTTCCTCAAGTTGTACCAATTGTGACAATCTATCCTCTATTGCACGCAAGTCTGAAAGATCAGTGATCGTTGCAATGCGCATGCTAGGTAAAATAAACTCCATTGGCATCACTACTACTTTCCCATAGAACAATCTGAAAGGTGTCTTCCCTTTCAAATTTTTACTTGTAGTCATGTAAACCCATAAAACTACAGGAACTCTTAAGTCCCAATTATCTCTCCCTACGTTGCAAATCTTTGTCAAATATTTCTCGAGATTTTATTGAAAGATTCCACTGTCCCATTGTCTTGAGGATGATATGGTGTACTCTTATGATGATGAATTTGAAACTCCTCAGTCAATGTTGCAATTGTTTTATTCAGAAAGTGTGTTCCTTGATCATTGAGTAATATGCGCGAACATCCAAATCGTGTGACTAAATTCTAAAAAAAACATATCGCAGAAGTCTCTTCGGTGCAGTCTATGACTAGTATTTCTTCTATCCATAGTGTCAAATACTTCATCGTATCGATTATGTACCTTGATCCTGATATTCTTTCTTGTGGTTTGATTGGCCCCACAAAGTCTATGGCTCATTTTCTAAATTCTTTCAATGTAACCTATGGGTTTAAAGGCATTTCATGCCTCCTGGATGGATTTCCCACTCTTTGACATACATTGCATGATTGGAAGTATTCCTTAGCATTTTTGTGAAGTGAGGCCCACCATATCCCTGCACACAAAATATTTTGCGCAGTATGTTTCCCTGCATAATGTCCTCCTGCAATATCGTCATGTTCTTCTGCGAGTATCATCGGTCTTTCATGTTCCAACACACATCGTCTTAATATTTTATCTGCTCTCAACTTGTATAAATTCCCTACAATCAACTGATAATCCATTGCTTTAACTACCCGTTGTTTCTTCTACACCACAGGCATGCATGATGGATCCATTTTGTACTTATAAACTGCACAATGTCCGAGAAGTAATCATCCACCATTTTGACTACAAATAGTTGTGCATCTAGTAAGATGTCATCTAAATTTCTTGCATCTTCTCCTGAAAGTATGTGTGATAGGTGATCCGGTCCTACATTCAAATTCTCAGGTTTCACCACAACCTCAAATTCATATTCCTAAAACAGCACTAGCCATATGCATATTCTGCCCCCCAACACTCAGGCTTGTTCACTAAGCATTTTAATGCAGAATGGTTTGTATACATCTTAAAGTGAGATCCCAATAAATAATGTCTAAACTTTTGTAGCGAATATACCATTTCCAATCATTCTCATTCAATAGTGGTGTAATTCTTCTTTGTTATGGACAACTTCTTACTTTTGAGGAACGATCAAAATTGGAACTCCTTGTCCCAATCTGGAACGATCAAAATTGGCGTTGTTACTAGTTTTTTCTAAGGTATCCAAACCCTTCTAACAGTCCTCATTCCATTGGAACTTTGCGTCCTTCTTCAACAAATTTTCCATTGGTGTTGTGATCTACGCATATCCTTTGATAAACTTCTTGTAATACCATGTGTGACCTAGATTTTCCCTCAGTTGTTTGACTGATGTAGGTGGTTCTAAATCCAGAATTACTGCAATCTTGGTTGGATCCACTAGTAATCCCTACTTGCAGAATACATGGCCCAACAAAATTCCAAATGGTGCGCAAAAAATACACTTCTTCAAATTCAGTGAAATATGACATTGTCTACACCTATCCAACATTAGTCTAAGTAATTCTATGTGATCCTTCAGTAGACTAAACACAATCCAATCGTCCAAGTATACTTCAAGGAACTTATGAATAAATTCCTTGAATTATGCCACCACAACTCTAGAAAACACTGCAGGGGCATTCTTCAATCCAAAGGGCATTATTGTATATTGATCAATTCCCCATATTGTCGCGTAAGTAGTCTTCCTGCTCAATTTTTATCTGATGTTACCTCAAGAATCCATCTATGAAAGAATAAGTCTCTTGGCCTTTTACATTCTCTAGTACCTCGTCTATGAATGGTGTTGGAAATGGGCCATGTAAACATGCATCATTCAACTTCCTCAGATCCACGCAAATCATGATTCCTCTTGTCTTCTTATCTTGCACTACCATTGGACGAGTTCACTCTTATTCCTCCACAGGTTCAATGATCCTTGTGTCCAACATCCTGTTTATGTTGACTTTCACCTTCTCCTTGTAATTTGGATTTAACTTGTAAGGTATATGTCGCACTAGCTTAGCACCTGGTTTCAACGGAATCTTCATCTCCCCTAAGTCCCCAGCTATCCCCTTCATCTTTGAGAATGTATTTGGGAAGAGGTCATGATATTTGTGCAGCAAGTCTGCAATCTTCTCTACTATCTCATCACTCCAGTAATTTCTTATTTGCGCAAACTTGGGATTCTTTGTCATCCCAATGTTTACTTTCCACGTCTTTATGGGTTGTGTGTATGCGGCAGAATCAATCTCTGGCCCTTCTACTGTTCATTCTCCTTATGTTTTAGGTACTTGTACATTCTTGGGATCTTATTCATCGTGTTCTTCCTTATCAATAATGTAGCACTCCAATAACCCATGGTCAATCATTGAAGCTTTGTGCACATTGCAGACTGGTACCACCTCCATCGGTTCTTCTACCAAAAATATTTTGGTTCGAATAGCCTATAGTGTTGCATCCATTAATGGGGATTCATGCTCAAATTTTAATGTGACCTTGAACCTCTAGACCAGCTCATCCCATCTCGTTGTCTCTCATCGCATTTCCAATTCCAGATACTAGTTCTTCAGTATTATGTCCAGTGTATGTATAAATGTGTGCATCCATTATGTTTCCAGTACTGAACTCCATAAGGTCCTTCAATTCTCAACATGACCTACTGGATCACGCTCCCCTGAATGCTTCTGCGCAATATTCTCTACCCCATTACCAAATCTCTCCTGCATTATCCTTCTACACTGTGACTAGTCTTTCATCCCCTCTCTATGTGTAGCCCACCATCTAGCGGGAGTCTCTTTTAGGACAACATCTAGTGCCAACAACCTTTGTTGTTCGGGTACCTACAACTCAAATTTATTTACAAAAAAACTTATATCATTCAATCCATCATACCTTGGTGGATCACATAACTTTTTTCCAATCCAGCGCAAGGATCGGGTCATGCATGCACATCGTCTATTTGAGAAATCATGCATCCTTTGCTGCCAATTCTCTAGAACTTCTTCTGAATCTGATGCAAATGAACCGATACTTCTCCAACTTAGTTCAGCATCTATAGTAGGGTTAACATAATCACCCATCCGTTCATACATGTTATACAAATCATCAATGTTGTTTCCTCTTACTAGCTCTATGTATCTCTTTCCTCCTGTTAGGTCCAATGGTGAAGTAACTCTCAAATATCTGACTTCAAATATCATTTCCCTCTTATTCGGGTTTATTATTTCCTGATTATCAAATGCCCATTCCAGTCCCATAAATGCTAGATATGGTTGACTTTCATCCATGATCTCAATAACTTCAAAGTCTGCCACACTGTGCACCCCATCCATGTTCACATGTACTCTTGTCAATCGACCAATTGGTACTATCTTGTTCTGACTCGCAAGCCTTAACTAAACAGGAGACCAAACTAGCTTGGGTTTTCCCATCTTCTCCTAGGTCTTCTTAGGTAATACATTCACATCATACTCTAAGTCCAAGATAACATTATGCATATCGTATTCTCCAATTTGTGCACTGAATCTGGATTCTCTGTTGGTCCTCTTCCTACGTAGTACATGATTCATCACCCTTTCTGTGATGGGAATTTCCCTTCCTTGTGTGCAATGATCAATCATGTCATACAGTGTATTCAGAGAAGTTTCATCTTTCATTATCTTTACACAACTTCTCAAGAATTTTCTTAGAGTACTTACCTTTCCATTTGGATTATATGGCACAACGTGATCTCCAACATGAGGCACA
>ML823051.1:32857-47331 GCA_009831015.1 Picea engelmannii
AAAAGGACCCTCCAAGTATATGTGTCAAATAATAAATGATGTTAATAATATAAATTTAAGATTACATTTTAGTTAAATATTAAATTGATTTATAAAGTTTTTAAGTTTTTTAATTTATAAGACAAAAGGACCCTCCAAGCATACGTGCCAAATAATAAATTATGTTAATAATATAATTATCTCGTGGTGACTTGGTAAAGGTATTGTTCTTGCTCATGCTCATAAAGATGCAAGAAAATCATCCTTCTTCCCTCTCGCACATCATGTTTGTTAAGTGGATTGGTATTATATATCATGAATTTGTGATTTGATAAAGGATAAAATTTATGGGGAGTTAAAAAAAATCATTATATACTAAAATATAATATATTAAAAATAATAATTTTACTTTATAAAGATATATTGAATGATGATGATATTCTGATTTTGACTTAATTGTTGTGATGAATATAATAAGATTGTTAACGACAGCTTATTGAGTGAGTGAGTGGAAACGAGTCATTATTGTTTTTCATCATCAAAGTTTGATTACTTTTGACATGTTCATTGTTTACAAGGGAACATGTTTTAGAAGGGAGTAGTTTGATTAGTAAAAACTATTATGGTTATTAAATTAAAATGGGAGGTCATGTATTATAAATAATTGTAACATAGTTTTTCACTTTTTATAACATGTTTTTTCTACAAGAAAATTGTATATTATATTAAATATATAATCAGTTTACAAAGTTGAGTAATATCATTACATTCAAAGGCTTTGCCTTAAATTTTCTCCACCAAATATTCCAAAATTACAATTTGGAAAACAAAATTACAAAAATACTAGTGTGTCATCATGCTTTAATATATATATATATATATATATATATATATATATATATATATATATATATATATATAAAGTAAAGTTGAAATATCTATTTTTTACATAATAATATATAGATTTTGTATTAAAAAAAGTCACAGCCCAATCCAACAACATTGTAATACAAATTTAAGAGTTTGGTCATAGCTTGTTATCAAAAACATATAATCTGCGATCTAAAAAAATCCATATTCCTCACATTCTAGTTCTAACCTTTGTAGGCTTGACAAATGTATTTCCTTACATATTGAAATAGCAAAAACACTATTTAACAAAACATAACATCTTTAGAAAAACTATAAATTATACCCTTGAAGGGATTCAACTTTAAGGCCTGCATGAGTCTCCATTGCAACATCCTCAAAGCACATTTCCACTTCAACTTGAGCTACATGGATGAATTCTCGGTGATGGCCACTAGTTCTTGTTTTGAAAAGTACAAGATGTCCATATCCTCCTCATTGACCAGAGAAAAACCATAGAGAGCAGAGTCCCTAGAGGATGTAGAGTTTGATGGGGGAGGAGATGAGACAACCTCAAGAGGGAGGTTAAGGTAGGTTGAAATCCTTATGACAATAGATTGCATGAATGCATTGACCTCCTTCTCCATTTCCTTATGTTCTAGAATATGTATTTCCATATCCATTGCACTCTCGGCCCTTAGGTTGTTCTCTTCCTTGATTTTTTTGTCCAAATCTTTGCACCAATGATTTCAGCACATGGTGGAATTCATCACATTACACTGTGCTTCAACAACCTCATGCTCACAATGTTTAGCCCACCTCTAGACCTCCTTTATGTCACATAAAATGCAACACTTGTTTTTGTAATGATAGTGGGCCAGTATGAGGGAGATAGTCGGCCATAAATAAAATATTTCAATGTCCACGTTAAGTAAAATATTTTTATATCAATTTTATTTATCTATCTATATAAAGTAATTGAAAGCAAAAAAGAAATTATTACACCAAAAGGTGTATTTCTACATCTCAGTATGAGGGAGATGTGTAATTCCTTCATTGCTTAACATGGAATTGGCACATGACATTTAAAAAAAATATTAATAAGAAAAAAACTTCAATGTCAGTAATAAATAAAATACTTCAATATCAACTTTATATATATATATATATATATATATATATATATATATATATATATATGAGAATGAAGAAACTTTATATTTCATCAAAACGAAATATACATATTGTCGTCCTATAGGATTGTATGTATCACTTTCAGTTCTCAATTCAAATACACATATTATCTATCCAACATTTTTCAACTTCCCACCTCATAGTTTTTCCTCTCCTTATCATTATCATTCCTTTTACATTAAAAAAATCTCAAAATAGAGAAGCCAAAAAGAGAAACACAGATTATAACCAGAAGTTCATTTCCTCCATGATCTGATTTTCATAGAAGTCTTGAAGAATATATATGCCAACATTCAATTCCAGAGCCTCTTTTGATAAACAGTTTGCCTCCTGATGTAACTCTCAGAGAATGTGTGTACATGAGAACCATTCCATTTTTTCTATGAAATATCTAACTTGTCTTATTATGGGTTGTAGCCCTCTCACCTGAAACTTTGCTTTCCCATTTATCCATCCAACCACCACCTGGGAGTAGCCAAAGACCTGTAGCTTCTACAACTTAAGCATATCAACATGGAACAGTAACGACCAAAGATTTGCAAGCTCTTCTTTGTTTTTTGAACCTCTCCTTGGGACGTATCTAATCGTGAAGTAATGCGACTTTGAAATAAACAGAATTTCACCTGCTTCGCACAATGGAGGGTGACCCTAGCTTGCCACATCAAAGAACCCCCAGGGAATTCCATCTATGATCTGCAACATTGAAGGTTTTTTTTCCTTCTTTTGTTTCATCTCGACCTTTTATTCCCCAACCAATTTTATTGTCAACCACGCCACCACATCACATGGAATAAAATTGTTTTGAAAGATTGCATTGTTTCTGGAACACCATATAAAATACACAAAGAAAAAAGGAATTGAAATGTAATTATGTGCTTCGGAATCCTCCTTCCACTTTTTATCCAACTTTCTAACTCTACTTCTGGTCGCATCCCTTGTACTTTTACTTATTTTGTGATATCCACCTAGCCCTGTTGACCATAAGGACAATCTAGAAATAGATGTTGGACTGATTCAACACTTATTTTACACAACAAACATCTGTTAGGGCCACGCCACCCTCTTTTCCAGTTGTTGTCCCAAGTTAAATTTTTATTATCCATTTCCATCCAAAGGATAATTTTTTATTTGATAGGGGTCTTTTGGGCCCAAATGAACTTCCACCACCATTTTCTCTCGGCATTGAAAGCTTCCTCTACCTACATTATGTATTCCATCTTGGTGGTATAAATTCCTCTTTTGTCATTGCCTGGTCAAAAAAATGTGTCTTCTTTGTCCTCCTGCAAAGAAACAAAATTTGACTTAAGAGAAGCTACGAAGTCTCCCCATCGATCTGCATTTTTTCCTTATATTCTAAAAGGTCAGTCATTTTCCACACACTTCTTCCTATTCTATCTAATCCACTAATAGATGCATCCTTTAAAGAGTATATTCCTTGGTCATGTAGCACATTCACCAATTCATATGGTAATCTGTAAACTTATCCTAATCTGACCCAAGGGTATTCCCCTATCCTTACTTGTTTTACATTGCCTACATTCCAAATCAAATATTCTCCAATTAGCAGAAACGCTTCTACCAGTGCCATTCATCATATCGAACTTTTTTTAGTTGTCTTCCTTGGATGTTGGATCCACTCAACGATGGAAATCCCATGAATGTACTTTGAAATCATCACTCTACCCTAAAAAAATTCATTGTGCATCAGCCTCCACATGCTTTTTGTGCTTAATGCTTGACAGAACCAAACTAGATTCTTAATACCCCACCCACCCATCTCCTTATGCCTGACTAGATTTGATTACTTAACCAATGGGATACTTCTCTTCTCAACATTTCATGACCACAAGAACTGGAAACATAGTTTCCTTATTTTTTGTAATATTCCCTTTAGGATCTTTGCTATGGAGGCCCAATACACTAGAATACTGCTCAGGAATGCATTTCAGAGAACTAGTCTCCCTCCCCTAGAGAGAAATCAAGGAGCCCAAAAGGAGATTATTTTTTGGACTTTTGAGAAAATCCAAAACTAGTCCTTGAATAAATAATCATTTAGTTTTAAAATGAAACCCAAATACTTTATTCCATAATCTATAAGATGTTGAACGAATGGCATCTATTCTTTAAATTGGGTTGCCACTTCTTCCTATATTCCATTGATTAGCACAATCGACTTTTCCTTATTCACTTACATTCAAGTAGAGGTACAGAAAAGGTATAAAATGTTTTGCATTTCTTGGAATTATGTAACTAATCCTGCACCAAAAATAATTACGTCATCAAAAAAGAGTAAATGATAAAGTGTTTTTTTGTTTGATATGTTGATGCCTTTTAGAAGTCCTTCATTTCGAGCCTTTTTTATCATCAAGCTTAAACCTTATGTGATGGTTAAAAACAAGGGAGAGGGGGCATCCTTGACGAATCCCATGTGGAGGATCGAAAAAGAGAGGAAGGGACACCATTAATTAGGACAACAAAGGAAGGAGATTTGATACACCCCATAACCCAATTGACCGATTCTAGATTCATTCCTAGCTTTATCAATGCTAGCCTGATAAAGGTCCAACTCGCTTTGTCGTATTCTTTTGATAAATCGAGCTTCATTACAAAAGAGGGAATTTTTTTAAGCTTGACAGAGTGGAGCACTTCTTGTGTGATGGAAATAACATAATGAATTTGGAAATTATAGAGAAAACAATACTTCTCTTTTGATATGAAACCACTAAAGATAGGCTTCAATTGGTTGGCTATGAGCTTGGAAATGAGCTTGTAGATTAGGTGGCAGCATGAAATGGGATGGAAGTATTTGAGGAATAAGGGGATTGATTTTTTGGAATCAAGGCTAGGAATGTGGAGTTATAAGATCCCCACACTTTACCTAATCTTTTTTATTCATTTACCACTTTCAATAGATCCCATTTTATCTGCTCGTAAAATCCTAAGTAAAATTTGACCATGAGGCCATCAGGTCCAGGGCTTTTACATTTTTGAAAGGATGATAGGATTTGGAAAATTTCCTTCTCCATTATCTCTTCCTACAAAGATATATTCATTTCATCCGAGATAAAAGAGGGGAAAATATTTATAACCTTCAGGATCTCAGTGATAGGACAACCCACTCGTTCCTTGAGTAAACTGGAGAAATGTTTTTTACCTGCACTGACTATCTCTTCGGAGATTTTCACCTTTTCTCCTTGATCATCCTTGATCTCCCATATGGAGTTTGTCATTCTGAGAAAAATAGAAAATTTGTGAAATTATCTTGTGTTATTGTCACCTTCTTGGATCCAAATCGCTCTGCTTTTTAGCCTCCAATTTGATTCCTATGTCCTTAACAATTCTTGTTTCCTTACCATAAGTTCCTTGATTGAGGAATTTTTTTCTTTTGATAAAGTTCCTACACGCTCAATAACGAGATAGATGAGTTTTGATTCCACCTCTACAAATGTTGCCACTTGTTTTTTCTTGACTTCTTTGGCCCACTAAATCGTGGCTTTCCTTATTTTCCCTAGATTTTCATATAATTGTTGCATAAAAGTTTGGCCCACAACCTTTGATAGAGCACACCGTGTCTCCTCCACCATCCTGCGGTTATCCTCTTCTTTAATCCATCCATGATTGAATTTCATTGGAATTGGCATTTTTGTACCTACTTTGGAAACTTCCAGAACTATGGGAATATGGTCAGAAATCCCCCCAATTTCCACCTTTTAATCGATAGCCCATCGATTCTCAATCAACCCTTCAAAGATTAGAAACCAATATAATCGCTTGGCAACGAGGCCCACCCCTTTCCTCCCATTACTCCAAGAATGAGAAAGCTTCTTAGGGGTCAAGTCTAATAAATTATGCTTTTCCATCCATTGTAGGAAAAAAGATTCATGAGGGTCTTGACGAGGATTTTGGCCCCACACTTCCTTGAGTGACACAATAAAGTTTAAATCCCCCCCCAAAAAAATATATCACCCTAATTTAAAAAATCTAAGGTTCTTAGATTATCCCAATAAGGGATCCTATTTGCATAAGGGCCATAAACATTACAAATTTTGAGAGAGGAATTGAGCATCCTATCCTTAATTTGAACAATAATACAAGAAGGATATACTCGAGAATCGATCACCTTTAACTTTGGACTAGATCTTGTTATGAGTCTGCCTAATAGTACTTCAGCATCTAAGGAACAAAAAAACCATCCTTTGAGCCATGATCTAAAAATCTCCTCTAACTTGGAACTACTACACATTGTCTCGTGTATCAATATTATGTCTAGATTTACTACAATGCATAGTCACTTGAGGGCTAAAAGTTTTGGAGTCACTCCACGTGCATTGAAGGAGAGCACAATTATTTTGTCACTTATTCCTATGCCTTCCCTGCTCTAAGGGCACGTAAGACAGTTGATTGTTTCCCATTACGAATCTCTTTTGCAACCTGAATTTGGGCAAGTGAGATTCGAGATTTTCTACTTGCATGCCCCCTTGATCCCTTTTCCAAATACAGGCCTCCTACTACTTCTAAATCTAGGCCTAATTTAACTTTGGATATTAGCAGATGTTCTAATTTTATTCCATTATATTGACTCGAAATCACCAAGGAGGAGGAAGGACGAAGAGACTAATGATGAGGGTTTGGGAGAAGGTGGCCCTGAGAACATTGGGTTCGCAATCCTATGCCATCGTCGCCCTATGTTTATTGCAGAGTCAAAGGCTTGCTAGCTAGGGTTTCTCCTATTCTCCATCCGGTACAAACCCACTTCCTTCGTGTGTGTGTATGTGTGTAGCAATTGAAAGTAAAAAAAATTGTATTTCACTGAAAGGTGCTTTTTACAACCCAGTATGAGGGATATGTGTAATTACTTCCATGCTCAACATGGAGTTGACACATGGCATTTAAAAAAATTCCTATTCCATCCATAAGTACCTTTTACATCCCAATCTAAGGGTGATGTGTAATTCCTTCTGTACTTAACATGGGGTTTACAAGTGGCATTTAAAAAAAATATTAATAACAAAAAACTATTTGAATGTCAATAATAAATAAATAAAATATATATATATATATATATAGTAAACAATTTCTTATTTCACCGAGAGAAAATTTTTACAACCCAGTTTGAGGGAGATGTGATCAGCATGGATTAATAACAAAAACAATTCAATGTTGGTCATAAATAAAATATTTCTATGTCCACTTTAAGTAAAATATTTTTATATCGACTTTATATCTAGATATATAGATATAGGTATAAAGTAATTGAAAGTAATAAAATTATTATTACATCAATAATTGCTTTCTACATCCCAGTATGAGGGAGATGTGTAATTCCTTCAATGATTAACATGGAGTTGACACATGCATTTAAAAAGAATATTAATAATAAAAAAAATCAATGTGAACCATAAATAATATGTGTGTGTGTGTGAAGCAATTGAAAGTGAAAAAATTATTATGGCTAAAAGATTTCAATGCTATGTTGCTCAGTATGAGGAACATGGAGTTCACACACACACACACACACACACACACACACACACACACACACACACACACACACATATATATATTGATGATGATGATAATTAACGTCCACTAAGACCGAATTGATCTATCGGACCTTAAGAGGGTAAGTGATTACTTGTGATTCTTTAGAATTTTGTTTCTGTGCTCGAAAAGCATTAACAGAATCTTTCCAAGATCACCATACTTTTGTTGAGTTAAGAAGTTAAGAAGGTTGGTAATGTGATAAATATTTTGAAAATGAGATCTAATATGGGTATAGGCTGGACAATCTAAGAGAAAGTGGTTTTCATCTTCAACATTCTTAGTGTCACGAAGGTGACCCACTCTTTCATCCCATGGAGTTTTAGGAATTGACCAACACCCAGTTTCACTATGGAGCTGGTGAGAATTTGTTCTTATCTTAGCAATGCTTATTTTTTTCTTTACACTTGGAAAAACAGATAGATGATTTTGATATTCTAGATTAGGGTTGATTACATATTTATAATACCTTAATTTTCTTTTTTCCTCTAACTCTTTATCACACCACATTTTCTCCCTAAATTTTGATTTGACTTTTTTTTAATAGTATTTTTATTCTGCAAAATGGTTTCTTCCATGATTCCCTAATAGTTTAGCCAAGACCGGGCATCTTTATGCCATCCTCGCTTGAGTCGATGGTGGTTATGACTTGATTTTGAAGAAATTTTAGGTAGCCTCTTGTATTCCATGTTGTTTAACGTGTTCTTATACATTAGGTATCTAGTCATAGCCATGCTCTCAATGGGGGAGAGGCTTGTTTCTAAAAGGAGGATGGGATAGGGCGTATTTCCTTTAATTTTGAGATTATAGGTTATAAAATTATTTTGTATTTTCTCTATCTTTCCCCAGGATTCACGAGAGATACTACAACTCCAGACTTCACATCCATAAAGAATAACATGTGTAACAAGAATCTCAAAGAGGAGTTTATTCTTATCCCAACTCCAAAGATCCGTTGATTTACAATTGTTTTCAATCCCATAATAAGCTTTACTTCCCCCAATAATCCTTTTCTCAATGCTATAATTCCAATTGAGCTTGTGGTGAATATCAAGTCACTTCCTCCAAGTTGTTGTGTTCATATACAAAGGTATCATAAGGGATCTTGTTGGATTTAATAATCATGACCTTAGTCTTATCAGTATTAACAATCATACCCATATTGGAGCAAAAATCCTTGAGGATTATTAGTTGGTTTTCAAGATCATGGGGACTCCTTGCCATAAGAACGATATCATCGGCATAAATAAGAAGATTGATGACTATACCAGTGAGAGTAGGGTTGACACAACTTGCTTTTTCCAAGCATTCTTTTAACTTGTCAATGTATATGCCAAAAAGGGTAGGGGACAAGAGACAACCTTGTTTAACTCTGATATTGCAGTTAATCTCTTTTGACCAGCCCTTAGTGTTTTTAAACTTAGAAATAACATTCTCATACATCCTTATTGCAGTATCCCTCAACTCGAGAGGCACTTTTATCTCTTCCAACCTATTCCAAAGGTTTTTCCTAGGAACCATGTCAAAAGATTTTCTAAAGTCAACAAAACAACAAAAAAGATTGGTTTTAGTATTGCGGAAMTCCTCTGCAATGATCTTAAAGGTAACAAGATGGTCCACAGTTGAATGATATATCCTAAAYCCGGCCTAGCCTTTAGCTCTTTTACCGTGACTTTTTAKCCAAAGGATAATCTTMTTTTCCAAAATAATTCCATAAAGCTTGGCTAAAATCGRGCTAATCATAATGGTCATATAATTAGAGGGAATGTTTCTATCCCCRTTTTTAAAAATAGGAACAATGAGGCTTTGCATCCAGGGTTTAGGGAAGCCCTGCTTGACTGCTAAATTGAAGAGCTTGTGTATGTGAGGGATAAGGATTGGCCCTCCGAATTTAAAAATTTCATCTTGGTAGCCTTCAATGTCCTTAGCTTTCCCATTTGCAAGTTGCTTAACCCCGAACTCTATGTCACCTAAAGAAAAAACTTCTTCCTTTGTAGGGACAATAGGAATGGTGTCCATGGCATTAGGGAACTCGTAAAGACTTTTAAGGTAGGAATTCCAGTCCCTTAAAGGAATCCTATTATTTTCTTTAGTATTGTGTTTTAGAATTTGGCTCCAGAACTTCTTAGGATCCAATTTGTATAGTTGTGAAAGTTTCTCTTGCCTTTTATTGATATAGTATCTTTTTTCCTTTTAATTAGGGCTTTGTACATATTGATCTTATCGATTTTTAAGGACTTGTTAGAAGCATCCCTAATGGATTTCCTAGCAATTTTACATTCTTTATCATACCAAGGGTTAGTCGTTATAGTGTTCTTTTTATAGGACACTTCGAAAGAGAACTTATTAATAGAAGTGGAAAGGGTAGCTGTAAAATTATGATAGAGTTCTTCAATGTTGTCCTTATAAGTTAGGAGGTTTAATTTACTATTTAAATCCTTTAAGAAAATGTCAACTTTAGTTTTTTCAAAGCACAAATTCCTTTGATTATCATAATTCTGTTCAATGGTTCTCCTATGCATGGAAAATTTTAGAGTTAGGCTTAAAGGTTTATGATCAGAGTCAGGCTCATGGTCATTTAAAAGGTCAAAAGTTGTTATTTTGTTGGAAATGAGGATATCGGATATCACATAATCTACAACACTACTACCTAGCCCATGAATACAAGTCATCTGGTTGGAGTTTGGCCACTTCATTACTCCATTGCAAATTATTAGGTTTTTAGAGCTGCAGAGCTTAACCAACTCAGTACCAAACAAATTATCAATTAGGTCTTCAGAGCTTCTTTTGTAGCTATTAGATAAAACAAGGTCCTCATCTAGCCATAAAGGATTATGGTTGGAGTCATTACTTAAAAGAGTAGCTTGCTTAGTTCCAGTCCTAGCATTAAAGTCTCCTAGTAGGAGGATATTACCTTCATTTTTCAAATTATAAATATCTTGTTCTAAATTATTATAGGGACAATTTTTATCTAGATTATTTTTCTTATAAAAATTAGAATTAATAGGTGCAAAATAACAAATTGCTATATACATCTTCTTAGCATTGGTGTCTGAAATTTCTATCCAAATGTATTGATTAAGAGGGTCAATCTTATGAAGTTGAATGTGAGGAGAAATGCTCTTTCTAATATAACAAACTATGTCTCGTATCCCTCTACGGTGGGATTCTTTGTTCCATGCCGACCACAAGAAAAATCCTTCCATGTTAGGGACCTTAGACTCCTCATGCTCCCAAGTTTCAACTAGACAAATAATATCAATATCACTCGGGATCCAACTTATCATAGGACCTTTGTGCCATGGAAAGCCACGGCAATTCCAAAAAAGGATCCTGAGTGTCCCAAATTCCTATTTATTATTATCCTTCTGGTCTCTATCCCTAACAATAGCTTTTCGATTTCTAATTATTGTCCATTTTCCTTCTTTCCTGGATTTTTTACCTTTTGAACTTCATTCCTTAATTCAGCTTAGTCTTCGGGAATGAGGTCTTCATTTATAAATATTTTTTACCCTTTTAAGCTCGAAGATTTACTCAGTATACTATATTTATGGTCATTACAACTTACTTTGACACGGATCAACCTATCTTTGTGATCAATTATTTTTCCTAGCCTCTTTGAATGCAAAGCTTTGAAAACAATAAAGCACACTCATAGATAAGGTGAATTGGGTTCTAAACCAAAATAAAAATCAATGCCATATGGAGCAATGTTTTCAAGATCATTTGTGGTTAATCTTGTAAAGCCCTCTAATTTTCAATATGTGCTAGTTACATAGATTTTTTTTAGAAGTAGCTTTAAATGTTAGCTTAATTAATTAAATTATATGTTCAAAGCATGTTGGATGGAGAAGTTTAGGTTCATAAATTCAAATATAGTCTAGTCTTTTAATATTATCGATCATAGTTAACAATTAAACCATCTTACATCAAATTATTAAAAAAAAATCATCAAAAAAATTACTAAATATATATAATAAAAATTTATCAAGTTACACATCGTTGTACTATCAACCTACTTTGATTTTAACATAATATATATATATATATATATATATATATATATATCAAGTAGATGACTTTTCTCTTTCTTTTTTTTCACTGAAAAATTCACATTATATTCATACTAATATAATATGTTTACAAAATCAATACATTACGAGTAAAGACGTCCATTTTATGGGAAGACCCACTATATAGGAGTCAGTCATACAATCAAGTAAAAATCCAAAACCTGTCAAGGATGTCTTCTTCAGCAAGGCTACCAATAGAACTATTATCAAGGAAAAATACTCTCTATCAAAGAGGGAAACGAAAACCAACAACAGACCCAAAATATCTATAAGTTCTAAGTGTTGAAATTACTTCACACACACCTATGATTTATTTTTCCTAAGGCTTTTCCTTGTTTATTATTCATTATTAGTCATTATCTAGTCTCCTATATTTTAGGGGAGAATATTCCACCTGGCGAATATTCTCTTCAGTTTTCAACTCAGTTTGACTAGTTGAGTGGAGTCTAGATGTTGAATTGGTTTTGTCACCATGAAACATTGGGATCATAAACAACTAATGCGCATTGTCCTTGGGATCATCGCTAGACTAGCGCATTACTCGTGATTCCCTAATCTCCTCCTCACTTCACTCTATTTTAGTCAGTTAATTGAAGACTGATAGACTAGTTAACTCAGCTAAGTGGCAGTTCACTCTCGTAACTGCTTGAGAGACTAGACTAGGTGGCAGTTCACTCCCATAATTGTTGGTGTGTGTCCAGATCACTCTAGACCACCACTATGGCTAATTCTTTACTCATGTCTCCTATATCTATTGTAAATTATTCACTCTTTGAGTGTGGCAACGGTTAATGAGAATTATTCTATTCTTTCTCTCCTTCTTCTTCTTTCTCAAATTCTCTCTACAAATGTGTGTATTGTTGTTTAGCTAGATCTATTCTATGCAGGTTCAACACATTTACATGGTATCAAATGCGATGGATTGCTAAGCAAAAGATACACCAAATTATTTTTTGCAAGTACTAAAGATTGAAGAACGCGAAAAAGATGGAATATATGTTTTACTCACCGATAAAACTTCTCATGCCTCATAACTATTTGGAGTGGAAGCTAAAGATTCTACTTCTTCTCAGAAGTAGAGGCTTATACCAAATAACCATGGCAATAGAAGTAGAGCCTGATTCTGCGGATGAGAAAAATGACTTTCTCAATAGACAAGATATGGCCATAGGATTTATCTTATTGTCTATTTCTCCTGAAATTCTCCATCAAGTATATGATGAATCACAAGAATCAACTCCAAATGAATTATGGACCAAATTGGAGGTTCTATTCGAGAATAAAGAATATTGTGAATATTTCATGCAAGAGGTTGAACATATAGAGCCAAAAGAGAAGTCATCAAAAGATCAAACATTTTATTATGAAGAGTCTTCTACACAAGTGTTTGCACAAATTTGTATTCCATTAATTGAAGATGATGTCTACTCCATTTCATATTTGTTTTCTGAATTTCATGTGGAAGATATATGGCATGCATCTCAAGAGTCACATGTAGACACTTTTCCATGCGCAATGCATGCATCTTGGGAGACAAAAAGGGAGTCATGCACATCAGACTCAATTCTGATATTTTATGAGAAAAATTGTATAAAAAAATTGTATATTTGAATTTCTCTCGGAAAAATATCCAATGTCAAAAAAAAAATGATCTGAAACGGAGTCTGGGAAGTGAAGTTATGATTGTTTTAAAATTAACAAAATTTCAAAGTTTTTCCGAAAATGGCCGCACGGTTTTCAAAGTTTCATCCAAACTTTATTTGGATATTCTTCATTACCAGAAGAAAAAATGGATATGTGTGGACATCTCAATGGTGTATCTACTTCATTAGATCCGTGCAGACATCTACATCTTCAACAAAATATTCAAAGAGCAGAAACGTGCACAGTTGCGAGGTCTTCTTGGAGTGAAGGACATGGTTGCTTAGTAACTTTATTTTTGTTCCTTCTCATTTTTATTTTTTTATGCAATTTAATTTGAGGGGAGGGGGGGGTTCCCATGAGGTTTTCCCTCTTTCCTCGTTTATTTCAGTGTATATTTTGTATATGGGTACCTAACATGGCCTCGTTGTCGAGATCCATTCTTTATTTTCACCATAGTGATGTTCAAGGGGGGTGTTGAAGTTACTTCACACACACCTAAGATTTATTTTTCCTAAGGCTTTTCCTTGTTTATTAGTCATTATCCAGTTTCCTATATTTTAGAGGAGAATATTCTCTTCAGTTTTCACTTCAGTTTGACTAGTTGAGTGGAGTCTAGATGTTGCATTGGTTTTGTCACCATGCAACATTGGGATCATCACCAGATAATGCGCATTTTCCTTGGGATCTTCACCATACTAGCGCATTACTCATGATTCCCTAATCTCCTCCTCACTTCACTCTGTTTCGGTCAGTTAACTGAAGATTGATAGACTAGTTAACTCAGCTAGGTGGCAGTTCACTTGTGTAACTATCTGAGAGACTAGACTAGGTGGCAGTTCGCTCTCATAACTATTGGTGTGTGTCCATATCACTCTAGACCACCACTATGGCTCATTAGTTACTCATGTCTCCTATATCTATTGTAAATTATTCACTCTTTGAGTGTGGCAACGGTTAATGAGAATTCTTCTATTCTTTCTCTCCTTCTTCTTCTTTCTCAAATTCTCTCTGCAAATGTGTGTGTTATTGTTTAGCTAGATCTATTCTATCCAGGTTCAACACATTCACACTAAAGAGGACTCATTGATAATCAATACATACTTAAAAAGAGTGTAGGACCCTCATGGCCTCCTACCCATTGATTGTAGGCAATTCTGCCTTGACATATAAAAAGAGCCTTTTTGGATAGACAAT
>ML823051.1:53209-73583 GCA_009831015.1 Picea engelmannii
CTATCCAACCAAATGTTCCAGCATATATAAGCAGGAAGAGCTTGTAGATTAAAATTTTGAGTTGCCTAGTTTTGGAAACATTCATTCACCGATATGTCATTCCAACCATAAGTGAGATTTAGAGCCTTTTTCACTTCCTCTCAAATTGATATAGTAAAGGAGAAATTTACAAAAAGGTGTTTACCTGATTCTCTCTTATTTTTGCACAAATAGCATAATCTTGGCCCCTTCCAATCTCTTTTTTGCAAATTTTTCCAAGTTAAGATTTTGTTTTCAGCTAAGAGCCAAACAAAAATCTTTATCTTCAATGGACAATCCCATTTCCAGAGTTTCCTCCTCCATCCCCCTAATTTGAATCTCCATAATTTATTAGATAGGGCTTCGTAAACATTCTTAACAGATATTTGCCCCGACATATCACCGCGTGTCCAAATTAATTCATCTAGCCTATCCACTAAAAAGATGCCTGAATCAATCAAATCTTGCTTGTATATATCCCATTCCGCAGCAAGATCCTCAACCAAACCCAACTCATCACTACTAATCCATATTGAGCCTATCGAGTCCCTCGGCAAAACCCGGCTTGCTTGATATAAGAGATGAGTGTTCCTTTGGTTAAGTCTGTTCACCAGCTCCTATGATAAAAAAGAGTCATGTCCCAGACCTAAGATAGCATCTTTCCCAACTCATGTAGAGTGTCCCAAACCCAGCTTCCAAGCCATCCATTGTAGTATAACTGGTAAAGTATTATGAATATTTTTCCAAGACTGAGATCCAAAGGAAGTGACCACATCCGTCAATCGCAACCATGTTAGCACTGATCCATGAGGAAAATATTTGTCTTTGATCACCCTTTGCCAAATACCTGGCTTCATTAAAGCTCGCCATAAGGTGTTTGTCGCCAAAGCTCTGTAGAAAACAAAGATATTTTGAAGGCCCCAACCTCCATAGTGTTTAGGTTTTGTTATGGATTGCCAACTGCTTAAATGATAACTTTGCTTGATTTTGTTTCTTGACTAGAGAAAAGAAATACTCAGCTTGAGAATCCTGTGGAGAATTGAAATTGATATATGAGCAAGGGCCATCCAGTAGACCGACTGGCTCTCTAAAACTGATTTTATCAACACAAAGCACCCCCCTAGGGAGAGCCATCTATTACACCAATGATTAATCATGGTCTCGAACTTATCAAAAAGTCATTGTCAATCCTCCACTTTATAACTATCTGGCTTCAGCAAATACCCCAAATATTTCAAACCCACAGTAAGCTCTTTACAGGAAAAAAGGAGTAAGTCTTTTAAAGATGGGAGAGTTTCCAGAGAGACTCCCGAATGCAATAAAACTAACTTCTGAACATTTATCACTAGGCCCGAAGCACGAGAGAAAACGTGGAGAATAAATTGGATTTTCTCCCATTCTGCAATATAAGCTCTTGACATTATAAGAATGTCATCAATAAACAATAGATGAAGAACCTTAATCAATCTAGAGACCTTTATCCCCATTAGAGTACCATCATCTTGCACTTTCTTTAAAGAAATACTAAGACCTTCCATAACCAGGATGAAAAGAAGGGGCAATAGCAGGCAACCCTGTCTAAGTCCTCTTCTACTCTTGAAGAATTTGGAAGCCTCTCCATTTATCAAGATTGCATATGTTGTAGAGGTTACGCAAGCCATAATCCAATTGGTTGTTGGTAGCCCGAAGCCACATTGTAGCAGAATTAACCTTAGGAAATACCAATTGGTACAATCATAGGCCTTTCTTAAATCAAGCTTCAGGATTATGGCTTGTAGTTTTTTATTTTTAATGTTGTGTAAAAATTCCTGTGCAATACCGATTGTATCTAATATTTGTCTTATGAAAGTCATCTAGACAAAATTGGCCTGATTCTCTTTGCAATAAATTTAGCAATGATCTTGTAACATAAGTTACAGAGTGCAATAGGACAAAAATCGTTGAAGGGAGAGGGGATATTAACTTTGGGAATAAATGCCAGAAAAGTTGAATTGATCGCTCTAATAACCTCCCCTATGTTTCTTGTTTCTTCAACCATATCTAACAAATCATGTCCAACCAACTTGAAAAATTTTAAGAAAAATTCAACAGCTCATCCATCCGGACCATGACTTTTGTCCTTGGCAAATCCCCTTAGAATCTCATAGATTTCATCCTTCGTAACAATCTTTTCTAGAGAATGTACTTCTTCCTTAGTCATAAAGTTTGGGAACAACCTGACAAAGTTGATCTGATCTTCAAAGTTTTCCTAACCTATATCTCTAAAGAAAGACTTGAAGTATTTAATTATGTCTTCCTTGATGGCCTGATGACCCGTATGGATGTCCCCTGTATCATCCTTTATCTCCCAAATCTATTTTTTATTCCACCTATAGCTAGTGAAGCAGTGGAAAAACTTGGTATTCTTATCACCACTTTTAATCCATATCGCCCCTACTCTTTTGGCGCCACCTTTATTCCTCCACCAGCAGTAATTTATTCCTCTCTACCTCAAGAGTGTACATAGATTGATCAGGGATATCAGAAATTATACCATGTGTCTTTTGAGTATAACAGATTGCAAGTGCCTCTTCAATCTTAACCAAATATAACTGATCCCGAAGGCACTTCTCCTTAGACCACGATTTAACTTGAGCTTTTAAAAGAGAGAGTTTCCCTAAAAGTCTCCTTTGAGCTCCAGTAAAATGAAGAAAATGTGGATCGTTCCAAACATCCTAAACCATCCCAGCAAAAGAATCATCACCAATCCATACTGGGTTTAACTTAAAAGAGTATGCAACCGCTGGAATCCCAACACCAAACTGAAGAAAAATAGGAGCACGATCAAACAAGTAAGAATATTCCACCCAGGTCCTATACCTCAATGTAGAGGCGATGAGATCCTTCGCCACATAGATCCGATCAAGGCGTTTTGTTATACTATCAACACCATACCTACCATTCTGCCACGTAAAAACTACCTCGACAGGGACAACATCCACCAAACTGTTCTCTCGTGGGCAATTTTGAGTATATGTAATAATTTTATACAAGTAACTATGATAAAAGTATTTTTTAGGTTATCAAGTCACATCTTGGTGCTATCAATCTACCATAAGTCACATCCTAGTGTTATCATATTTAGCTTTTAACTTAAGCATGAATAAGTATTTTATGAGTTAGAATTTTTTCTTATTTGTATATCATTGGATTGATTGAAAATTTATTTATTAGGGTATTAATATTAAAATATTTTTAATTATGATAGATTATGTTTTGAGGTATATATGTTTGAGTTATTTTTTAACTCATTCACCATGATATTATCTCTTTCCTTT
This sequence comes from Picea engelmannii, assembly GCA_009831015.1. NCBI lineage: Eukaryota > Viridiplantae > Streptophyta > Pinopsida > Pinales > Pinaceae > Picea > Picea engelmannii. The sequence goes on from ML823051.1 coordinate 56,545, forward strand.
ATTTTAGTATTGATTATGAGATTGATATTCTATTTATTTAGCCTCTTCTTTGTTGATTTTTTTATGAACTCATGTGTTGGTGGGTATGTATATTGAGTAATAAGATATTTGATGCTTTGGAATTGTTTTTACGATTCTAAAAACGTTTTCCCCCTCTATAATGTATCCCACATTTAGTTTGAAAGATTGGTTTGTGGAGATTTAAAAACCTTTACATGTTATGAAACTTATGCCAAAGAGAATGTCCATTAAATATCACCCCTTGCTGACATATTGCTACATTGTTTGTGACCTTTCCCCTGGATCAACTTGCACATATGCAGGTGGGGATATTATGTATCTGTATAACGATTATTACATCATTGATATGAGCAATGTATAGTTTGTGTATCATAAGTTGATATACTAATGTATAGTTTGTGTATGATATGTTTCATAGAAAAATATGATATTAGAAATTAGGTATGTGTTTTGTGTCTAAGTATAAACAAATATTTTAGGTTAAACCAAATAAATATGATACGCAATGATTATTTTTTAAAAATATTATAATATTAAGTTTTTTAAATAAATAATTTAAGTTAAACCAAAGAAATATGGTAAACAATAATGATTTTCCAAAACATTATGATATTTAAATGTAACTTATTTATTCAACCTTCTAGAAAAGTACATTCACTTGTGAGGAAAGATTCCAACATAAAAAAATAATACAATGGTCAAATGACCCTTATTACCATTGATGGTTACCTTTTTACATTATCATTGTTTTGAATGGTTGATCTTCTTTCAACCAAGTATAATTATGCTCCATTATGCTTCCTACACCTCTCAAACTTGAATCTTCATCTCTAGTGATTTTGATGAGAGTCAAATCAAAGGGACCTGAAGGTAAATGATAAGTTAATAATTAACCCATATTTATTTGTAATTATGCATACATAATCATAAAAATAAATACATGTACATTATTCTTTATATTTAAGAAACAAATCTATGTGTATTATTTTTTAATAAGTTGCACTCATATATCATTATCCACAAATCTATGTCTATATGTATTCATAACAAATATGTGTGTATTATTTTTCATATTTATATTTATAAATGCACAATCATAAGCAAATTTATTCTTTAATAAGTTATATTGGTATTTTAATTATGATTCATATCTTCAAGATTTGGTGGATTACATCTTATTTGTACGAAATTGAATGTATACAAACTTTTTAATAATATTTCGAAACATAAAAAWTTTATCAGAGTTTTATGTATATTGTTAAAGGTTTATTTTTKTATATTATGTTTTTTATAGTTTTAATAATAATTGATTTTTTTTATTTAATAGATATTAGTGATTAATTAAAATTGCTTTTTGATTTTGAAGTATAATTTAAATTTGYTTTTGATTAAGTAAGAATTTATCTTTTTTTTAAGATATAAGGAAATAGGTTAACTCAAATTTTAGAGTAATTTGACAATAGTGGAAGTTTGTCTCTTTATATAAATTACCAACAAATTATGTTAGGTGATCAAGTTTTATCTAGAAATTTATCAATACATAATAATGTTGTTACACATATAAATCCTAAATATATATCAATAAAAACTAAATCAACAATTTTCAATTTTGTAAATTTCCATTAATTTATATATAAATAAATTNATATATATATATATATATATATATATATATATATATATATATATATATATATATATATATATATTCCCCAGATGGGGTGTCACCTTGGTATGTGGCCACATCATCTGTTTTCCCACTCTTGACCTTCTCTTTTAGTCCTGAGGTTGATGAACGACGACGCTCATTTAATTATGCTCAACCCGTTCTTACAACCCATATCTCACTGGGTTTTGTCGATGGCCCTCTCTCGTGCGCACGTGTTGGTTTTCATTTCCAGCCGATATAGTCCATTAATGGCTCTTGTTCGCTTATTGAGGTTCCTTCTAGGCTTTTATCTTTGCATTTCTCTTTCATTCTGGTCCATCTCCATCCCCAACACCCTGCTCCATTCTCTCTGGTGTTTCCTCCTCGGTCTATCGTTTTTTACCCTCCCCGCGGCTCTCATTCTCCATAACTCGTGTTGGGTTCATGCTAAGAGAACACGATAAGCCGAAGAGGGATCGTAGTTGTTTTCCTGGCCTCCGTGGTCGCAGTCGTAATCTCCCTAGAGCGTCTCGCTGTGAGTGCTCTTGCCACACATGCATGGAGTGCATTTATTCTCCTCCAGTCACAATTGTTGAGGAAATCCACCCAGCTTCCACTCCTTCTGCTTCCTTTTATCTGCCCTTACCCAATCCTGGGACTACACATGCACCTAATCCCCAGACGCAAAACCCTCCTTATCTCGGGTTTATGAACATTCAACACGACCTTGTTTTGGAGATACACAGGGACAATGACGAACAGAGGTTCCAACAAGAATTGATGGTGCAAAAGCTAGACTAATTCATGGATTCAGTATCAGCGGACTCACAATAGAGGCACATTCCAGAGAATCTTCTTCAATCAATCATGGTTCCAAAGTGGTCTGAATCATCCAAGCATGTTTTTCTTAACAGTCCTCATAGCAAATAATCTGCATGAACTGCTCTATTTTGATTCTGGTATTTTTAGTTTAGATAACAAGATCTCAGAGACTTCTTTTTTGGCATGCTCAGAACAGAACATTACTTCGACTATGTAATTTAGTGTCTTTTTATATTTATTTTAAATAAGTTTTTTCAAACTTTAATACCTAATTATGGGAGTTGATTTCCTCTATTAAAAGCCTCAATACCAATGTCATGGATTTATGTTGTAATTTAATATATATATATGAATGTGTCCTTTCTTAACACCATTGACAAAAATAGGTTATTTTTCATTAAAAGTGTCGGTGATATATATATATCACCGACACTTGTAATGAAAAATAACCTATTGTGTCGATGGTGGTAAGAAAGGACACATTCTCATACATATATATATATATGGTTTTGGTAAAACATTCCTTGCGTTGAATTGAAAAGAGAGAATGTGTCCTTTCTTACCACCATCGACAAAATAGGTTATTTTTTCATTACAAGTGTCGGTGGTATATTTTCTTCATCTCTTTAAGGGGTGGACCTTTTCTTTATAGAGTAGTAACCTTCCCATGGCACCAACTTAATTGATGCCAACCAACTTGAAAAGAAAACATTAAAGGATTTTACAATAATTTTATTTACTAATTTAATGTGGAGTTGTCATTTTCTTTATAGCGTAGTAACCTTCCCATGGCACCAACTTAATTGATGCCAACCAACTTGAAAATAAAACATTAAAGGATTTTACAAGAATTTTATTTACTAATTTAATGTGGAGTTGTAATTTATAATTATTTATAAATTGATTATTTAAATATACATTAGTTAATTGGTTAAATTGTTGATGTTAAGTTGATCAATTGTAATTGTTAATGTTAAGGTGATGTTGTTACCATGTTAAAGTTTAATTTTTTAATAAAATTTTGTGTTTATGTTTATAATAATAATAATAATAATAATCTATTTTTAAGGTCACGGCTAAGCCAGACACCAAATTGGTGTATGAGACCTCCTTCGTCTAGCGATTTTATTGGTAAAGTCTACAGAGGTATACATACCCTACCCCCTTCTGGATTTGAACTTGTGACCTCTTAGGAGGAAACACATGTTCTTAACCATTAGGCCCACTCAAGACGTGTACTTAGTTTTACAAATAAATAAATAAAATCAAATGCAAGTTATGAACGCAAAATATATCCTCATTCATGATCTCTTCAATGAAGAGTTATTTTGTATGATAAGACATATATATTTATTAAATATCCAAAATAGAATAATTGTATTTAGTTATATTAATTAAAAGTATTAAGTGTAAAAAAAATTACATTAAATATAAGTTGTTGGATTAGGTTTAGGCTCAATATAAAAATCAATGTTATATGGAGAAATGTTTCAAGACGATTCATAGTCAATATACGATAATTGTAAGAGTTTTTAATTTTCAATATGTGTTATTTACATAAAGGTTTATAGGATGTAACTTTAAGGGTTAGTTCATTTGATTGAATTATTTGTTCAAGACATGTTGTTGATGAGGAAGTCTTAAGTTATAGGTTTAAATCTAGTCATGTCCTTTGAAGTTACCAATCACTATTATAATTAACACTTAAACTACTTGATCTGGATTGGATCATCATGCAATTTTTCATCTATATCGGTACTTCTTAGGTGAAAAAATGGAGGAATTGGTTTGCAATGCCATTTTAGTGGCAAGTTCCAGTTTGGAAAATTGGGGTCTTGAACCTTCCAAAGTCATTTTGTGGCATTAAACAACATGTTTTTGGGGTTACATGGTCTAAAACCTATGCACACCCCCTCGATGATGTTCTACACACTGAGACCTTTTCAATGGTACAAAAGTCGTGTCAATCGAAGCTTGTATGTGAAATTAATGTCTCTTGTAAGTTGACCTACCTTGTTGACCACCATGGTACGAGTGGATTCCACGTCATCCCCCATTACTTAGACATGTGGGGCTAGCCACATGTAGACTTTAGAGAAGATTCTAGAAGGTCCAAACCTAATCACTAATTGAGAGTTGAGAAATTCAAAACCCTGCCCCTAGATAATTATCAAGCTATGCTAAACATTGAGTCATTAGGAGGAGAAGGGGTTACATTCTTTTGTATTGTACTTATTCCATAATAATTGAGCAAAGCATTCAAGGAGTGAGATTTGAGAGCAGTAGGAAGAAGATTTTGTAGTAGCCAATCATGCCACAAAGTCATAGAAAACTCCATAATGAGTGTCCCCCCCCCCCTTTTTTTGTACTTGCATTTCATTACTGAAGAAAAGAGTGTGTGTCATTTATTTGAGCAATTAAACTAGTAATTATAAATATGAGATCTAAGAAAAATAAATCGATATAATAAAATATTTCAGTATATACAAAATCTATTGTGACGAACTATTTCAGTGAAATATCCACAATAATTTACAAATCACTACCCCATCTAAATATTTTGGAAAATAAAAAAATCTCACAAATTTTTATTTTTTTTAAATCTATTAAAAATAAATTAATAAATATATCGAAATATTTATTTTAAAAATAAGTAATGAATTGTATCTTTCAAAAAAAATAGTTCAAAATGGCATACATGATACTATTTTATGTTGTTAAGTCACACATCCCACTACTATCGACCTACTTTGTCTTTATTAACACTTTAAAGTGTGTATAAGTATAAGTAGATGACTTCCTTATTAATGACAATATTTTGAAAATTATATTAATAATTATGAAAAGACAAAGCAAAACCTTTTTTATGTTATTAATGCAGATTCATCTTAAACTTAAATACCATGATTTAAAGATTTTTATTTGTATTATATTTGAGTTGATTTGATAATTCATTCACCATGGTAATAATCCCTTGTTATAAAGGTAGATTCATCTTAAACTTAAATACCATGATTTAAAGATTTATTTATATTATATTTGGGTTGATTTGATAACTCATTCACCATAGTAATAAGCCATTTTTTCACTTTCGTATTTATATATCGTTTAATTGGTTGTGAGATTATAATCCATTTGCTTAGTTTACATTTTGTTGATTTTCTATGTGTTCAATGTTGGTGGGTACATGTATAGTAATAAAATAGTTGGATGCATTTATATTGGTGTCTTGTAACTATTCATATGACATTAATTTCTATTTTGTTGATTTTCTATGTTTTCAATGTTGATGGGTACATGTATCGTGTAATAAAATAGTTGGATGCATTTATGTTGGTGTCTTATAACTATTTATATGATATTGAGTTCTAGAGCTTATGCAATTAGTTGGATGCATTTATGTCTTATAATTATTTATATGACATTGAATTATAGAGATTATGCAATGACATTAATTTTGGAATTTGGATTTCTAGAATATTTTGTAAATTATTTTAATTTTATAATTACATACATAATTGAATTAACAAATTTTTGGTATTAACTAAGAATATTTTATAAACTATTTTCATCTCACAATTAAATACACACAAATTATTAATGTTTCACAATTAAATACACACAAACTAACAATGTCTCACAATTATTATGCATGTGAAATTATTCACAAGATACACCCAACATTCATAAACTATGAATGTCTTACAATTATTATGTATGTGAAACTATTCACAACACAAACACAATATCCATGTTAATACACAAACATAATTGAGAAAAAAATGTTAATGTGGAATGAAAATCCAATATAAAAATATGTCATTATAACAAAACATTATATAACATCACATACATAACAACTATAACTAAAGATGACTCACAAAGTATGACATCGAAACCATAAAAAAAATTAATAAAAGATTATTAAAAATTACTATTGTATCAATGCAAAAACTTACACTTTAAAACATGATTCAAAATATTATCATATTAATCCAAAATCATACACTCCAAAATGAGTTTCCAAATTAGAAGAACAACACCCCAAGTTATAACTTATAAATACCATTGTAACTAAATCATTCTCCATACACCCCACATGGATTCACGTGTTGCCCAATATCCTATCACGCTCCTTCATAAAGGTTTTTTTTTAATTGTGAAAATTCGGGTCAATATATTGTTTGATATTAAGGGGGTGAGAGGTGTTTTTTAATTGAAGCAGGTTTATATGTATTGGGGGAGTGGGAGTGGGGGGGCACGAGTCAAGGGGAGTTTATAGGTATTGCATAGGTGTTATAGGTATTAGGATATGGCTTGTTGGGAAAGAAATAAACACACACTCAACAATTGTGAAACTCTCTTTTGGAAACAAAAATCGATGGTGATGCCATACCTTCACCCCTTGTTGAGATCACCTGAATCCTTTGTATGAAAAACAATATTGAGAACCAAAGACCTTGTGTCGCATACCTCTTTATGTATTAATTGGCCTAACCCTGCTTTTATCTGTATTTATGTATGTAGGGTTTTATCTCTAATTTTGTATGATTTAATTTGTTGCAAGCTAGTTCTATGCTTTTGTAAAATCCCACAGCTTAATCCGATATTTTAGGGTAGAGGTTTTCACCAGTTCAAGGGGCTCTCCTCAAAACTCTGATTTTTCAATATTAGGGTTCTTTCTGAGTGCGTGATTTCAATTGGGAGGATGAGGGTTTCTATGTTTTTACAACAACGAGGAGGCCAATATCACTAGAAAGCATATATGATCCCTCAACACAACCTCATGGGGATGTGTATATTAACATTTTCTCATTACACGAGGAGAGGACTATGATTACCTGATTATATTGAGCTCAACCAACCAATTAAGTCTCTTGTTTGGAAAGATGTGTCTTAGCCCTTAAATGCAAACAATCTCCTTGGTGTTACATCCACCTTAATCTTAATGTATGAAAAAAATAATACAATGATAGAGTGTAAGGAATAAATGACTCATTTCTACCTAAAAGACAATAATAATGCCCCTAGGTCAAATTGAGCCTTGCTATCACAATCTCTTGCATCTCTCCTAATGAGAGTGTCTTTGAGTCTGAATGATAAGAAAATAAGAGTGGGTTATCGCATAGATCACTTGCATAAATATTACTGTAAAGATAAGCATGATAGATAGATATATATAGAGATAGATATTTTTTCTTAAAATGTCCATGAGATCAAAGATGTAAGGGAAATAGAGTTATAGTGTAAAGCGACTCGTCTTTCTAGATCTACAAATAGAAATCCATATACATAAACCCCTTCCTTAGTGAATGCATGATCATTTATTAGATTGAATAAAGTGGTCAAAGTAGTATAACACCAAGCCCTTGATTCCAAGGCTATCTTACTATAGTGGCATATCCCTATGTTAGGATGTTAGTGCACTCAGTTGCTTATTTTTAAGCTAATTTTATAGATTGTGGGCTTATAAGAGTTTTGTCATGTCTAAGTACTAGGGTAGAAATAAAAAGGGGTACTAAAAATGTCACCAATATATATATATATATATATATATATATAAAAGATAGTTAGTAAAAATAAGAGATTGTTTTAATTAAATAGATGTATTGGGAAGAAGGTTCAACAAAAAGATTTTGAGAAATATTTTTCAATATTTAGTGAAATTAGGTTCTTTAATATTTCATGAAAGAACATATTATATAATAGATTCATTGAGTAAAGCCCCATGATACATCCCCTTAGAAACTTACCTTCATCTCATTATGAATAATATAAAAAACACACATAATAGTAAATTATAAGCTAATAGTTAATTACCCATACTTGTAATTATGATTACACATTCATCAAAATATATGTAAATTATAAGCTAATAGTTAATTACCCATACTTGTAATTATGATTACACATTCATCAAAATATATGTGTATATTATTTTTTAATAAATTATAAAATTGTATTGTAGTTATAATTCATATCATCATCACAAATATTGGATGGAATATTTTGTTCTCATCATAATCAACAAGGCACCTTGTCTTGTACAGAGGCAAACATTGACTATTTTTCCAAAATGTAAGGAAACAATTTTTTTTTAGTGATTGATATGATTCCATAAAAGCAATTTTTTTTTAGTGATGGTCTTCCTCACACATGTGTCCTTTCTTACAACTAATCACAAATTTTTAATGATTGTCTTCCTAAACATATGTGTTCTTCACAAAGTTGGTTGTTATTTCATTGCCAATGGTATATTTTCTTCATATCCTTTAAATGGTGGACTTCTTCTTTATATCGTACTAACTTTCCCATGACACCAACTTAATTCATGCCAATAATCTTTGTGTTATAATTGTAGTGCTAGTGCTGAGACAGAAAGCATTACTTAATTCAGGCCAATAATCTTTGTGTTATAATTGTAGTGCTGAGAAAGAAAGCATTAAATGATGTTGTCTTTATGCTCTAATTGTAAGCATAATTGTAGTGATGAGAAGAAAATATTAAAGGATAGAGTTAATTAATTCATTTTTCAATTTTTTTTACATTTATTAATAATAATTAGTTGGTTTGTTGAAAGGGTTATTATGTAGTTAGGAATTAAGTTTTTCCAATAATATTTTTGTATTTGTCCTTATATTAATGTACTAATACATATTTATTTTTATGAAAAATAAGTAAAATTCAATATAATTTCTAAACAACTTTAACATAACAAATATCTCCACTTATAATATTTTTAAGAAGGAATTCTTATGTAGCATGAAAACACACACACACACACACATATATATATATATATATATATTTTAAATATCCAAAATAGAATAATTATTATTTATTTATTTAGTGAAAAAAGAATTAGCTAGCCTTCTACTTGGTTGAACACAAAGCTTCTAAATCAGTGATCTACATTCAAAAATGGGGTGACCAAGATAAAAAGGAATTATTGTGTAGTACGAGAATACATTTATATTTTTTAAATATTCAAAATAGAATAATTGTTATTTATTTATACTAATTGAAATTACTTTAGTGAAAAAGAATTAGCTTACCTTGTACTTGGTTGAACACAAAACTTGGAAAACAGTAATGTACAATCAAAGATGAGGTGACCAAGATAAAAATCAATGTCATATGGTGACCAAGATAAAAATCAATATCATAAGGAACAATATTTTTAAAATGATTCATGGTCAATTTCAATTGATTATAAGAGTATTTAATTTTCACTATATGTTAGTTACATAAAATTTTATAAGAAATAACTTTAAGAGTTAACTTAATCAAATAAAATTTATCTAAAACATGTTTTCAATGAAAAAACTTTAAGTCACAAGTTTAACTCTACTCTTTATAAATCACTATTAAAACTCACAATTTAACTATTTTTTATTTAAAAAAAAAATTAAATTAAATAAATAATTAAAAATAATAATAATAAAAATATTTAAAAAAAAAAAAAATTGAAAAAAAAAATACAACCAACCACATACATATTTTAAAGTCCCATTATATATTTTAAAGTCCCATAATGGGCCTCTCGAACCCTAGAAATCAGGTACTTGTATTATACATCTTGTAAGCATTAGAAATACTAGTATTATACATCTTGTAAACATTAGAAATAGGTAGTTGTAAGCTTTAAAAATGGATACTTAAATTTTGTGGCTATAAAGAGATATATTGTAAATAACAAAAATGGAAAGTTATAAACCCAAGGAAAAAGGCATTCCTTGAAAAAAGCATAAGCACATGAAAAACGCATAAGCATATGGCCAATAAGCATATGAAAAAAACATAACCATAAGGAAAAAGGCATTCCTTGAAAAAAGCATAAGCACATGAAAAAAGCATAAGCATATGGCCAATAAGCATATGAAAAAAACATAACCATATGGCAACTGTTATGGAAAAAAAAAAAATGGATTATAAACTTTAAAAATACATAATTATAAATTTAGAGAAAATAAATATTTAAATTAATATTTTGAACTAAATAAATTATAAATATCAATGAAAAAGATAAGTATTACAAACACCGATGAAAAATGATGTAGTGTAATTTTTTGAAATATATAATTAAACATCTAAAGAAATGAATATTTAAATAAATATTAAATTTTAAAATAAATAATTATATATTTAAAGAAAATAGATATTTAAACTAAAATTGAAAATAGATATTTAAACAAATATTGAAAAAGGGACATTTAAACCAATATTGACTTAGAAATTAAAAAAATATTAAAAAAAAATAAACTTTTAATAAATAGTGTAGATTAAACAAAATAAATAAAATGATTTTTAGAGAAAATTTAGAGTTATAATTATAAATTTAGAAAAAAATAGACATTTAAACTAATATGTTGGACTAAACAAATTATAATATCAATAAAGAGATAAGTATTACAAATGTATTGTAATTTTTTGAAATAAATAATTAAACATATATTAGTTTTTAAAATAATAATCATACATTTAAAGAAAATAGACATTTAAACAAATATTGAAAATAGGGACATTTAAAGCAATATTAACTTAGAAATTAAAAAATATTTAAAGAAAATAAACTTTTAACAATTAGTGTAGAATAAACCAAAAAAAAAATATTAATGATTTTTATTGGAAATTTTGGTATTTAAGTATGGCTTATTTTTTCAACCTTGAAGGAAGTACATTATGATTTTGTGAGGGAACATTCACATATAAAAAGATAATATAATTGTTAAATGACTTTTTTTATCCATGATGGTAAGTTTTCTATTATTATTGGTTTTGGTTCAACCCACTATAATTGTGCTCCATACACCCCCCTTGAGACTTGAACCTTCATCGATAGTGTAAATCAAAGGCGCACATGTGATGATAAATGATAAGCTAATAGTTATCCCGTATTTGTAATTATGATGCACAATTATCAAAAACAAATCTATTATATTAATTTTAGTGACTTGCAGTGATATTTTAATTACAATTCATAATATCATTCACTTTACTTCAAACCGAGAGAGGCCAGGAACTTAAGTCCCGTGAGACAGCGCTGTTGGTAAAGACCTTTCTCTATGTTGGGAGGAGGTCTTGAGTTCAATTCCGGCTGGGTCTCTGGGACGAAATGTAATGGCTGCTAGTGCCAGTCTGGACAGTGATGTAAATGATTTATATCTCTAATATAAATCGAGTTAATTTCTCGTGGAAAAAAAGAGAGAGGCCAGGAAGTTACGGGCCAAAGGGCTATAAAAAGCTGAGGCGGTAAATTTCTTCAAAAATCTGGGATCGGCAGTGGGCATCATCAATGAAGATCAGACTAAAGTAGCCCATCTCTTCCCTAGCATGGTTACAGAGGAAGAAGCTCTTCAGTTAGCATGGTTACAGAGGAAGAAGCTCTTCAGTTAGAGAAGAAGCTCTTCAGTGAGAGAGCTCGTGTACTATAGAGGAATTGTCGGGTAATCTAAAGGCTTTTACAAAAGATAAAAGTCTAGGCTTCGATAGTTGGACTGTGGAATTTTTTTTCCATTTCTTTGAGCGGATTGGGGAGGATTTCTTAAGGATGGTAGAGGAATTCAGAAGAAAGGGAGAAGTTATAAAATCTCTAAATATCACTTTTCATGTTTTTATTCCAAAAGTGAATAAACCATTTTTTTTCGATGATTTTCATCCTATTTCACTTTGTAATCTCTGTTACAAAATTATTGCAAAATTGTTGGCAAATACACTGAGGCCTATTTTTTCTAAAGGCTTGGCAGAAGAGCAGGTGGGCTTTCTTCAGGGCAGACAAATCCTAGATGTTGTGATTACTACATAGGAATGCCTCTATAGTATAAAAAAGAAGAATCAAAAGGCTCTCATTCTTAAACTTGATCTTAAGAAGGCATACGATTTAACCAATTGGGATTTTCTAAGAATGATCCTGATCAAAATTGGTTTTGGTTTGACTGTTACAAACTAGATTATGAGTTGTGTCGCATCAGTTTCTTATACAGTCTTGGTCAATGGGGAGCCATCTGATTTTTTTCATAGAGGCAAAGGTCTTAGGCAAGGTTGTCTGTTGTCTCCTTTACTGTTTATCTTGGTGATGGAGGGACTGAGTATTCATTTTAAAAAGGAAAAAGAGGCGGGGAAGCTGACTGGAGTTCAAGTTGCAAGGATCACTAATATTTTACATCTCCTTTTCATCGATGATGTATTGATTTTGTCCAGAGCTAGTGTTGAAGAATGGAAGGTGATAGCTGGGTTACTGCAGACGTTCTTAAATGCTTATGGATTAGAGATAAATTTGGAAAAGTCTACTTTTCATGTGGCGGGCTTGGATGATATGGGGATGGCGCGTTTTAAAACGCTTTTTCCCTTTAGTTTTGTCTCCTTAGATGTAGGCTTTAAGTACCTGGGCTTTTTTCTCAAGCCTACATGCTACAAATCGGAGGATTGGCGCTGGCTTGTTAAAAAGTTTGAAAGGAGAATTGATCATTGGTGTAATCGATGGCTTACTCTAGGAGGAAGATTGGTGTTGATAAAGGCAATTTTGGAGAGTCAATCGGTGTACTGGATGTCCTTGGCCGCAGTACTTGATTCAGTTTTGGTAATGCTGATGGATCTCATAGTGGATCGGGAGGCATTATCAGATTAAATGCTTCTACTATCTTTAAATGGACCTTCAACATTGGAGCTGGGACAAATAATAGAGCGGAGTTGCTGGGGGTCTGGGCTACTGTTTTCTTGGCTTTAAGATTACATATTATAGACCTTCAAATTATTGGGGACTCTAAGCTCATTATAGACTAGTGTAATGGAATCGAGAACCTCCAGAGCTTGGCACTGGAAGGATGGAAAGATCAAATTAAAAAGATGAGCACAATGTTTGATGATCTCATTTAATCATGCCTATAGAGATTTCAATAAGGAAGCGGATGTACTTTCAAAGAAGGCACTTAAAGATCATATCCAGTGAGGAGCGATTATCTACACTCAATGGGAAGAAAACAAGCAAGGACCTTCTAGGTGCTTAAAAGTTTTCTAAACTTTGCAGGAATTAGTTGTCTTAAATTGAAGACATTTTCTTTTTATGAAGTTTAGTGGTGATGTTTTGAATTTTGGGATGGAATTTTGTCAAAAGACTTGGGATTCTGGAGCTTTCAATTATTCGAAAATATGTAATGTCAGCGATGTATTCTCTCAAAAGTGTTGCCACAGTTTTTGTGATGATTACTGAAAGAGGTTTATTAGAGATGTAATCATTTTATATTTACTAATATAAAGAGTAATTTTCTTGTTTGGAAAATGCAACAAACATTGACCAAATTACTGAATGTAACTTAGAGGTAATTACTTTTTCAATACCAAATTACTACAGTGATAACCGAGGAACCGAAGAAAACGTCGAAGGGCTCTGCAGCCCTATGCCTTCTCCTACCCATCTTCCTCTGGTGCGACCCTGGGCTTGAAACAATGTCCTTTGCTATCTTGGTTGTGAAAGTCTGGGGTTTTTCTCCCAGCGTTTGGCCGCGTTTCCTTTGATATGGTATGAAGGCTTAGTTCAGTGGCTGTGGCGCAAAGCCATCTTCGGCTCTGGTTTCCCTGTATGATTCTCATTTGATTGAGGATGCGGCGGTCCCTGGAGATCCTTTTTCTTGTTTGCAGTAGTCTGGATGTGATGGGTTTTCTTGCAGGCTCAAGCCATTTCCTTTGGTTTAGACTTTCCTCCGGTGGTTGAGCTTGGTTTATACGTGGTGGCTCTCTTGGTTTTGCGGGAAGATGCAACTTGTTTTTGTGCTTTTTATCTTCCACATTTCAGAAGAGGTTTTGGGCCAGAGCTTTGAGGTCCTCGCTCAGGGCGTGCGATGTTGGGTAACACTTTGAGGTCCTTTTTGAGACATGCGGTGTTGGGTAACACTTTGAGGTCATTTTCGGGACGTGCGGTGTTGGGTAACACTTTGAGGTCCTTGCTAGGGTGTGCAACTGTCTGTTTTTTCCATTATTTTTTTTAGGTTATGGTGTGGATGATGAGAGGTACAAAGTTATATCTACCTCTTTCAGGGGGTTTCTTTTTTGCAACCTGCATGCTGGCTTGTTTAGCTTCTGTCTGTTTGGTTTCATTTGGACTTGGTACCTCCAAGTCTTTGGGTTGACTTTGCCTTCAAATTGTATCAGAGAAAAAAATAATTATATATCAACATAATAAGTAATTTTTCTGTTGGAAAATGGAGCAAACATTGACATTGTTCCAAAATCTAAGATACAATTTTTACTTATGAATAATATTCCAATATATGGAACAAATTTTTAAATGATTGTCTTCCCAACATATGTATCCTTTCTTATAACTATTCACAAAGTAGTTTGCTTTATTTTAGATTTTTTTTTTCCAATGTCTATAATTGTGAAAGAAAGAAAACAACAATAATTATTTAAATATATTTTTATAATATTAATTAATTTTTATTTTTGATGTTTTTAATTTTTATTAATAATGATGGGTTAGATTTTTGAAAGTATGATATACTATTATTGTTTTTTATACGAATTTAGGTAGGTTAAATAACATGTTTGTGTTTATATTTGCACTTGTACGTGTAGATATTCTTGCAACAAACAAACAAGGTAAAATATGAATTCTAACTTAAATAAAACAAATATCCTCACTTATAATCTCTTCACTAAAAGTTCTTTTGTAACATGATAACACATTTATATCCATTAAATATAAAAAATAGACCAATCAATATTTACCTATGTTAACTAAAAGCATTTAATGAAAAATAATTACACTAAGATGGGGTGGATTGGGCTTAAAACCATGGTAAATGCCATATGCGATATGGAGAAATTCTCTAAAATATATGTTGGCTATAGAAAATTTCATTAAAAGTAGTTCCAAAAGTTATTTCAATCGCTTGAATTATTTATCCAGTATATATTACTAATGAAGACATCTTAGTAATAGATCTAAATCCATTAAAGTTCTTTAAAATTATCAATAACTATTATAATTAACAATTAAATTATTATTCATTTAAATATTTTTAAAATAAAATGGAAAAAATATATATATAATTTTTTTTATTAAATATATATTTGGTAATCACCCAACTTTTAAAAATAAGTAATGAAATTTGTCTTTCAAAAAAAAATCAAAATATAAAAATAAAAAATAAAAAAATATCAAAATTACTTTTTTTTTTTAAATCATAAAAATAAATTATGAAATATATCTAAAAATTTGACAATTCACCTAACTTTAAAAAAAAATAAGTAATGAAATTTCTCTTCCAAATAAATAAATCAAAGTGACACTGCATGGTCCTATTATTGTATGGTATTAAGTCACACATCCTAATGCTATGCACTTTTTTTTTTTTTTTTTCCAATGGAAATTAACCCGCTGGGAACCCACCCCGATACTTCCCCACATAGTGGATGATATGAGAGTGGAAAGCAGCAGCCCGAGGGACTCGTAGCCAGGCTTGAACTCGTGACCTCTCCCCAACTTGGACTCGTAGCCAGGCTTGAACTCGTGACCTCTCCCCAACTTGAGAGAATGTGCGCACGTTCTCGCATAGCAAGTGCAAGAGCTATGCACTTGCTTTGCCTTAAGGCCCCCACTTTGCCTTAATGCCTTAAAATGTATATAGGTATGAGTATAATATAAAATAATTATATTAATAATTATGATAAAACAAAAAAGATATTTTGTATTATCAAGTTATACATATGAGTTTAATTAATTTATTGGAATTTAATATTTTAAGTTAAGTTTTATTTTATTTTTTAAGTTTAAGTAGGTAATAATTTAGAGGGTATATATATATATATATATATATATATATATATATAACTTGAATTGATCTAATGGTTAAGAACATGTGGTTCCTTTCAAAAATTCACAAGTTCAAATCTAAAAAGGATAGGGTATGTATATCTAAAAATTTATTTAAAAATATATTAAGATATATGTATTTATATTGATACTTTGAAATTGATTTTAAGATTTTAAAAATCTTGCATTTCATATTGAGTTTGAAAAATTGGTTTGTAGTGGTTTAAAAACCTTTACATACTATGAGACTTATGTCAACTAGAATGTTTATGGTTAAATGATAGATTTTATTAACATATTGGTACATTAGTTGTGGCCTCTATACAAACAAGTTCACATATATCACATAGACTTATGCCAACTAGAATGTTTATGGTTAAATGGTAGATTTTATTAACATATTGCTACATTAGTTGTGACCTCTATACAAACAAGTTCACATATATCACATAAATAGTATTGTGAAGGATATAAGACATGTACATAAATAATGACAATGAGGGTAGTATTGGGTAAAAAATAACGTGAGGGTGATAAATATACATGAAACTCCACCATAGGTAATAAAGTGAGGGTGGTAGTTGACATTAAAACCAGAATAATAAGGTCCAGAATAATAAGGTGAGGGTGATAAATATACATGAAACTCCACCATAGGTAATAAAGTGAGGGTGGTAGTTGACATTAAAACAAGGATAATAAGGTGAAGGTAGTAGTTTACATTAAATATAACAA
>ML823052.1:37666-49565 GCA_009831015.1 Picea engelmannii
AAAAATAAAATCACTTGAAATTATGGTTATTATCTTATGTGTCTTAAGCCTTGTCATAACTTCTTTGATCCTTTCTTTGACCTTAGGAGTTTGATCTAGAATATCTAACGAGTGAGCTAGTCCTTGTTTTCTTTATTGATATTTTTTCTAATTAAAACCATAGGGTCGGGGGATTCATACAAATCCCTTTCCCCGAGCGAATCATCATCAACATCATGTCCTGCCGACTACATATTCGAAAAAATAAATGATAATTCAGTTATGTAAACAAATAAAATAACTGATCGCCACATAAATAAAATGCACATTAAATGCAATTCAAAAATTGTTGTTCGTTTACCTGTTCTGAGGGTGCTTTTGATTTACCACGATCATCCTACCACATTACAATAAAATTAGAACCGTGATCATTATCATGAGAAATAAATTCAAATGTATGAGAAATCCTCCCTCTTTATTGACATCCAAGGAAGAATGTTATTTTTGATAACAAAAATAGGACACAGTGAGTAAACATACCGAAGCTCTTTGAATAGATTAACAATGTAAAGAACATAATGAAAATCATAAAATATGAGAGTCATTTCTTATAGGTTGGGTAGATTAGTATATGTACCACCCCCATAATAGCAACATTTGTATCTATTCGATTCAAATTGTAATCAATCAATAACTCTTCCCCTGCACTATTGATTTTATTACACATACAAATACACAGTTTCCTTCACGCCCCTCAAATACGCAATTGGGTCGCTTACTTGTGGTCGAAAGTCGTGTACTGTTTATAAACCCTGCAATATTCCCTATTTCTTTTGGCCTTCCATCAATATAGATAGTTGCTCCTTTATTTTGATCATTGTCTTTTAGTTGTATATAATTTGCAGCGAAGGCATATCTTCACATACTTTTTGTATATTGGACTATTCTTATCCAATATTTGTAGATATAATAGGGTTCGACGTACTCCATCAATTCAATTAATCCATCGTAATAGACCTTTATTCCATCCATGGAAAATATCCCCAAACCATGTAATGACGATGGATAAATCTAGCATATCCTTTCGTTTACACAAAAATCAGTGTTTATTTCAGGAAGATTTTTGGGTACCCATCATTTCACTATATGTTTGTACCTCAATGGCACCTCGATGTCATCTGTGCTCTCATGATCATAAGAACATGATCCCCCTTTCGTAAGAAAAAATTCCATGCGTCTATGAAATTTTCTTCTGATCTTCTCACCTCTAGTTGATCTCTGCCTGATAGACCTACTAGATGTCTCACTTTCCTATATTCTACCTGAACTTCCCTCACTCAATGAAGATAGATCTAACAAATAATTGTTTTCTTGTACATTCTATAACACCATTAATGATAGAAATTGTCAGTCAATCAAGATGTAACACTACTTCATTACTAGTATCCTGTTGGTATCACAGTACGCTCATAATGATTACCATAGTGTTACTCTTTCACAATTGTATTATACTCTGTTACTATTGGTATACTATCTGGGAATTATAGGGGCATGTTTGGAGTCAAATGACACATGCCAACAAGTGGTGCTAATAGGACACGATGCCAGTTGGAATACCCCAGAACTGATGCGATTAGACACAGACTAAATCCTAAGGGGTCGCAATCAATGTAATGACAAGGAGACAATCCTCATTTAAATTTGAGAGAATTATTAAGACACACACCCACTATAATTTGGTTGATAGACATGTCTATTATCATCCTAAAGATGTGAGACCTATTGTATGAATGTTTCAAGTCACTGGAGACTCACTGCTCTGCATGACACGTGCCATATCATGCAATAGAGGAACAACATCCTAGGTGAAAAAATGGGGCATCCTTCAAAGAACCATATCAGGGGCATCACGATAAAAAAAAAATATGAAATCAATTAAAGGCAATGCTCATAATATATACTAGTCCTTAAATCATGCAATGTACATTGTTACTTAAGATTTAAGCCACATGAACAATTCACATCAGTATCCCTTTCAAATTTCACACTAGCTCAGGATTGTATGTAAGTTGGAAAGTTTGAATATGGGAGGACCTTCATCTAGCACAAAGTGTGCCAACCAAAACAATGAAAGAAAAGACCCAAGAAGAGGAATATGTCCTAGGGGAAGTAGTGAAAGAAAATACCCAAGTAGACGAATATGTCTCGGGGGAATTAGTGAAAGAAATGAACCCTTGAAGAGTAAGTCTAATAGTGATATGGATCGGGGTTACTTCATAGATTATGGTGTCATTGAGTCCATTTCTATGAGATCCTTTGTGGAGGGTGCACTTTCTAAGCGCTATGTTTTTCCAAACCCCTTAATCTGAATTTGTATTTGTCCTCTTATCACATTTTCAAGTTCCCTTCATAAGGTTTCAAGATATAACATCATTGATTTGGGACTGAGGTGAATGCGGAAAGGGTAGAGCTCAAGTTTAGATTGGCTTTTAGATTCCTTTTCTATTCTTTCTTTCTTTCTTTAGCATTATTTTTTCTGTATGTTTCTTTTGCTAAGTAGCTGCAATCAACCTCTGGGCCTTCAACCCCTCTTCTCATGAGAAAATGGACCATGACCCATTATTGAAGCTTAGTAAACGGTTACAGGGTCCAGGATGGAAATTGTTAAGTATGGTGGGAAAAATGAATGTTACCGTTGTGAGGGCCCCCCAATGGTATCCCTTTTCTCTGGGTGGTGACAACACGGGACTAAGGCACACATGTTGGCGACCAAGGTGAAACAGGAAAACACACATAACTTCTTGAGCTAGTGATCCATTATCCACAGCTTCAACCAATGATCGTCATCCACATGCCTATTATATTAAGCACAACACTTTGCATGAAATAATGACTAACATACCTCATGGTGACACTTGCTTACCATGTCCCATACACTGAGTTGATAGGATGTGATGAGCTTGGATGATCTAAAGTATAAGAGGCATTCTGAGGGGGGATATTGGGATGATATTTGTGGACATGTTGATCATCATCATGGTTGGGATCACTATCTTTGTTGCAGACCATGATACATGGTATCCTATAATTACCCCTAGGCATGGGGGGGTAATAGGAACAAAGGTCTCATTATATTCAATGCCTTCTTGTTGAGAAAATCCTTTTGTAACCAAGCGAGATTTATGACACTCAACAACACCTTCGGAGGTAAATTTGGTCTTATAGACCCATGGAAATTTTACAATGTCCTTCCCTCGAGGACGAGTCACAAAATAACAAGTATGATTCTTCAAAAGATGATTCATCTCATCTTGCATAGCTTGTTCCCATTCATGTTGTCCTTGTGCATCTGAGTAAGAGATAGGATCACAAGTCTCAAGAACACACACAGAGCCATCAAAGCACCAATATCTCGTTTCTTGTGACTATGAGTTTGTCGACCTGAAGAGACATCACCAACATCAAATCTAACAACTTCAATCATTTTAGCGGCCCATCTAGAGAGGCAGGAAAAAGGTGAACTAATATCCTCTGTAGAAGGTTGATCAGAAGAAGGAACAATTTCAATCGAAGGATACATAGGCCTAGTCAAAACAATGATCGAATATCTATTCAACTCGAGAACATAGGTTGACGACCCTGTAAAAACGATAACAAACTTTGAATGCCTGATCGAAACACTAAAAAAAGGAATAGGTGAACCATTGTTGAAAACAACATCAAATGAATCATCCTATAAAAAACTAGAGGAAGCATTCAACAACTTAATGCCTGAAGACTTCTCATCAAAAAACACATTTCTTTTGATAATGATCTCTTGTTTGACACAGTCAAATAGTCCATAGGTTGTGGATTCTTCAGAGTATCCCATCATGATGCAAACATGAATCTTTGCGTCCAATTTCTTCTTGCAATAATTTGAAATATGATCCCAAGCAACATATCCATAGACTCTGAGGTGACTGACCGATGGATTTTTTCTGCACCATCTCTCGAATAGATTCATAAAACTGACAGCTCTAGTCAGAATACAATTCAAGAGATATTTGGAATAGTAAGCATATTTAGTGAAAAAACAAGTCAATAGATATTTGGCCTACAAAAAACAACGAGCCATTTGGACCAATGTTTGGCTCTTTCGTTTTGCTACACTGTTCTATTGAGGAGTATGAGGGACATACCTCTTCCAAGAAATACCAAATCGAGCAAGGTATTCTTCAAATTGTCAATTCACATACTCACCACCATAATCATATCTCAAACACTTGATAGGTCGACTACATTTCTTCTCAGTTAATGCCCTAAATTCCTTGAATTTTTTGAAGACATGATTCTTTTTTTTCAATAAATAGACCCAATTAAATCTAGAGAGATCATCGATAAAGGTCAAAATATAATTTTCACCTGCTAAGGAGGTTTGATTGAGGCAATATAGATCACTGTGAATATGCTCCTAGTGGATTCTGTGCTCGCCATGCTTTTCCAGAGTTGAATGGGATCTGATGATGTTTGCCCAACACATCTTCTACAAACACCATCAGGTGGAAGAAATTTGGGAAGAAAAACAACCATATTCAGTGTGGCCATTGACTTTAGACTTAAAAAATTTAGGTGTCCAAGTTGTTTGTGCCAAATTATGCTTCGTTCATCAGTGTGAGCAACAAGCGCAGCCGGTCTAGATTCAAGTCAAGGGAGGTCACAAAACTTGTACAGTCCATCCTTCGAGTTTAGAAAACCTTCAACAAAAATCAACTTGTCATTCTTAAAATCCTTATCGAAGAACCGATCTAGCCAGAACTCAACAATATTACTTGTCTCTGTTAGTTTGAGAAATCAACAAAATCTTTGAACTTAGGTTTGGCACATGATATACGTCGACAATTTTACCATATCGATAGAGAATATTACCATGACCAACAATGTCGAGAACAAAATAATCAACAACATAGATCTTTCGCTCGACAACTTTATCTAGGTACGAGAATAGAGAGGCATCTTTGGCCATATGATGAGCACGACCAAAATAAACTACCCACACATGCTGTGAGGTATGAGTAAGCAACGCTTGAGAAGTTTCGACTTGGAAGGTAAAATTGTCGGTCGATTGATTGAAAACTAACACGTCTCCTTCGAGCTTCTTAACCTTCACCTCTAAGTCGTCCCTCTTCTTCCAACAGGTTTTCTCCACATGTCTAGACTTTCCACAATATAGACATGTTTCCTTCTTTCAATTCCTTCGAATGGATGTTGACTCATCAGTCTTCAATGTAGTTTTTTGGTCGAGACATTCTTGTCTGTGTACAGGAGCATCATAACGTCCTCTTTCCTTCTAATTCATCTTTCCTTTTCCCTTGAGCAATTGAGCTTGATGTTTACCGCCGATCTTCCCTTCATCAAGCAACCTATGTTGCTCATTAATTAGTAAGCCTAGGGGACCTTATATGGACTGGATATTGTAGCTTAGTGAGTGACAAAGGGACCCAAAATATGTCGTGTCTATAGGTTGAGTATTCACTATAGGACGAACATGTGTGATGATAGGAACCTCCGACACTACAACCATAGTGGTTGAAGGTGTTGAAGGAGTACCATTGACTATAGTGGGTATGGGATTTGAAGGACTCCTAGTATCTTTCTGACTTGATTCAGTACTCATCCTTGTACGATCAAAAGTATGGTAAGTGGAGGTGTATGTACCACGTATGATAACTTTACACCTTTTAGAAGGAAAAGACTCAAAATTCAGTGGTAACTGTAACAAGTGGAGAGACCTGTGGGGAAGCTGGTCTATCTCCATGATGACTCAAGATTCATGATATAAAAAAAAAAACAAATCCTAAGGCCAACTAGTAATCAAAGAGCACACCAAAGTAAAATAAACAAAAGGCCAATATGCACACAAACAGGATAAAGTGGCTGGAAGGGGCCTCCATCTCTAAAGTAGGTATGCCTTGCCCAAGAGGGGCTTGAGACTCCTTTGCTAAAGATTGGAGGTAACAAAATCAGTAATAAGGGCCCTCGTGGGCTTAACAACCAGTCGGTCATATCCCCCCATAGAGGTAATCCTCCATAAAGGTTGTGTGTTGTCCAACCCTTATCTGACCCAGGGTACCTGTAGAATAACCCCTGCAAGTAACCTATGTGGTACCTAAGTCAAGAAACTAAGCAACAACGATATAACTGATGCACATGCGAACCGTCGTAAGTTAGATCCACCGTATGGGTAGGGTAACAAATCTTGAAACCTCGATAGCATCGCCTCTCACAGAGGTAAAGGTACTAGCAAGATACCCATATACAAATAGATCCCTAGAAATATATCTGACGCTAAGAAGGTATCGGGGAGATATCCCTTCAACCAACCTTATGCGACCTCGTGCTTAACTCCGGTGTAAGTGAAGCCTCCTGATATTACCAATTATACAATGGATTTATCCACTCCCTTAGTCAGACACATATGTTGATTTAATAGCCTTGGAGAAGTTTACTCACAAAATCCTATTCCAAGGCTCTAAATCCTAAGCTAGTTTGTGCACCCTAGAAAATAAAATCATTACTAATCAATTTTAAATTATAAGCGTTACTTTTAGTGGCCTTGCTTACTAAAAAAGTTGTGGTCGTGAAACTAATGATTTTATGACTCAACAAGTAAAATAAATGAATATGAACACTATGCAAAGTCCTAACTTCAATTCCCAATAAATGATATGCTTTTCAAAATGAAATTTTCAATTTAGTTCATTTCTAAATAAGATGCAATATTTCTTTACATGTACTAAGATCAATGATAAAGACCATACATTCATGTTAGAATTTATCCCTTGGTGAACCATACATTCATGTTAGAATTTATCCATTGGTGAACCATAAACCTACACTGACGGATCCATAATATCTAGGGGACATAATCAAAAGATTATACATACTTAAATGGTGATTTTTCAATTTAGCAATCGAACATGCAACAAAAAAATTGAGGTGGTGCTCAACATCATTCCTCATACATGGCGAATAAAAATGTTGTTGTAAAGTTGCAACTATATTTGATGTGATAAAATGCCCAACCAACTTCAAGAAATGATATTACCAAATCAACAAATCCCTAGGTTCACTTGCAAGTGAGCACATCCTATCAAGTCAATACAAAAGATCTTTATTCATATGAAAATCAACCAAATTAATAATAAGTCTTGTGTAGGTAGTGTGGCATCCTTATTGAATGGTTGCATAAAATTTCACAAAATTTATGTGTGTATTGTAGAACTCTTTCTAGTGTTCTATATCATACCTTTTTGTGTTAAGAACCACTACGAATGCTATTGGTGGTCGACTTGAATAGTAGTCTACATTTTTATCTTTTCAATGTAAATGTTTTATAACCAATTGGAATTGCTATAAGAAGTTCTATTTCATATGTGGCGTGTTCTCAATTTTTCTCTATGTCTATAGTGTCTTATGGTTAGATTGAATAACAATTTTTTTTCCCTATACATAGTGTCTCCACTAGTGAACTACTTAAGCAATGGAACACACCTCTCTATCATAACTTCAAAATTTGTGGATTGCGTCATTGAATGTCTCTAAGTAAAACACAATGGAATGACATTGTTGTGTCAAAAAATACCTATCCCATAGTCATATGCATCATATTCTATATCAAAAGGATGAACATCATATAATAGTGTAAACATAGGTGTAGTGCATAGCTTCAACATCTTCACTTCTTCAAAAACATGTTGTTGCACCTTGGTCTAGAAGATGAAGCCTTGTTTCCTCAAATCCCCTATTAAGATTAACACCATAGGGTTGAACCAGTGAAGGAAAGAGAGGTGAGAGGAAAAAACTATTATGAGGAAGAGTGAAATTTGGAAATGCTAGCCTACAACTGGTGAGGGAATTAGAGGTGGAATTATCATGAGGTGACATGAATGAAGACATGGAGTGATGATGTTAAAAGGAACCATCAAAGGCATTGATGATGGTGAGGTGATATTATCAATATTTTGAAAATGAACCATTGAAGGAACTAATATTATTTGTAAGGTGACATTAGTGAGGGCATGTGCCATTGATTCTAGCTGAAAGGCACCGTTGAAGGCATGAGGTGAATATGCTAGCATGAGGATGGAAAATGAACCATCATTTTCTTATGGATACGATGAACCATACATTCATGTTGGAATTTATCCATTGGTGAACCATAAACCTACACTAACAGATCCATAATATCTAGAGGACATAATCAAAAGATTATACATACCTAAATGGTGATTTTTCAATTTAGCAATCGAACATGCAAAAAAACAATTGAGGTGGTGCTCAACATCATGCCTCATACATGGTGAATAAAAATGTTGTTGTAAAGTTGCAACTATATTTGATGTGACAAAATTCCCAACCAACTTCAAGAAATGAGATTACCAAATCAGAAAATCCCTAGGTTCACTTGCAAGTGAGCACATCCTATCAAGTCAATGCAAAATATCTTTATTCATATGAAAATCAACTGAATTAATAATAAGTCTTGTGTAGGTAGTGTGGCATCCTTATTGAATGGTTTCATAAACTTTCACAAAATTTATGTGTGTATTGTAGAACTCTTTCTGGTGTTCTATATCACACCTTTTTGTGTTAAGAACCACTGCGAATCTATGTTAATTTGGGTGACAATGACCTGCAAAATTCAAGAAATGAGATTACCAAATCAACAAATCCCTAGGTTCACTTGCAAGTGAGCACATCCTATCAAGTCAATACAAAAGATATTTATTCATATGAAAATCAACCGAATTAATAATAAGTCTTGTGTAAGTAGTGTGGCATCCTTATTGAATGGTTGCATAAACTTTCACAAAATTTATGTGTGTATTGTATAACTTTTGCTAGTGTTATATATCACACCTTTTTGTGTTAAGAACCATGTGAATCTATGTTAAGTTGGGTGACAATGACCTGCAAAATTCCCTCTTAAGATTTGGTTAAGTTGTTTGGTTAAGTTTCCTCAAATAATCTATAGAAATTAACCAATCCCCCCCAAAATGAAGTTTTGTGATATTATTTAGCTCACAACTCATAAATGTGTGCATTCTTATTTAGGAAATGTAGTGGGTATGTGTGGACTTGTTTAGACCTCGGTCTTCATAAATGCCAATGATTTAGTCTTCCATAAATTCCAATGTCTTAGTCTTCCATAACTTATGGCATTGTGTTCCTTAGTAAGATCAATATAAAGTTAGAATATCATCAAAATCTTGTTGCATAAGTTGCATAGTTACATAAAGTTGCATGGTTTCATAAGTTGCATAAGTTGCATAGTTGCATAAGTTGCATAGTTGCATAGTTGCATAAGTTGCATAAGTAAGCTCAATATCAAGTTGTTCCTTGCATAGTTGCATAGAGAACTTCATAAAATCACCATCAAGGAGAAGTTCCCTATTCCATTCATTGATGAGATATTAGATGAAATGGCATTGTGTTCCTTAGTAATCTCAATATCAAGTTAGAATATCATCAAAGTCTTGTTGCATAAGTTGCATAGTTGCATAAGTTGCATAGTTGCATAGTTTCATATTCTAGGGACCTATTTTTTTCTAGGTTGTCCTCTCCCATTTAGTGATTTAAATGGATATGACGATGGATTAGGTGCCTTGGGTGATTGTAGGATTGTAAATCCTTGTAGGTTGATGAGGGGGACACAATCCCCATTTTCTCTCATGCAATGTTGGTGAAGGGCATCCTTGAACTTCAACCTTCTTGAACCATATGTTAGTGGAGCCTTAGGAGTGCATGCAATCATCAAAATAATATCTAAAATAGGATACAACACCCACTGAATCATCCAAATCATTTCATAATCAATAATTACACAAAACCCAACAAAATTACATTAATCATGGTTAATAGAGGTGTCATAGAGTACAAAGATGATCAAAATATCTTAAAAATGGGCCTCATGATACTACAATTGGGAGGCCCGTCATCACCTCCCAACTCAATTTTTTTCACACCCTTGTGAAAACAAAAATGATGATGTAGCTACTACTACTTCCTCTCTTACTATTTAACTACTACTAATCTCTAGAATCCTTCTTCAAATCATATGCCACAAATTTTCTAGTGTCACCCTTGCCATGGTACCTAGGATCTTTCTACACCTTTTTCCAATCTTCCCTTTCCTTATCTTCATCCAAGAATACTATTTTTGTAGGGTACAAAAGTAGAGGGGGGTTGAACCTAAGCTATATATAATTGATATTGACCCTCCTCAATGAATTCTTTCACAATTGGTCCCTAAACATGGAGGCTTGCAAGTTACTAGGGAAATGAGGATCAACCCTCTTGAGGTCACGTGAGAATGAATTCCACCTTATTTAGTGGGACTATGGAGCATATTTATGTTTGATCCAAGAAAGGAACATTGGATGGTTGTTAAAATAATATTATCGTATGTATAAGGAACCAACTTCTATGTCTTAGTCATGAAGATCAATGTAATGATAGTTTTGACTTACATGGGTTTGTTGATGAAGATTGGGTTGGATATGTGGACAAGAAAATGTCCAAAAGTGAAAATGTATTTTATTTGTTCCAATGAGTAGTGAGGTTGATGAGTAAGACACAACCCATCATTTCCTCTTCTAGTTTAAAGGAACTATATGTTGTTGCAATAAAATTTATCAAAGACACATTTTGCTTATTGAGATTATGAAACAATATTGCTATCAAACGGGCTAGTTTAGAAATCGAATGTGATAGACAAAGCACCATTGTAATGACTAACTAGCCAAATTATAGTTCTAAGAATAAGCATATTTATGTGGAGTACCACATTGTGAGGGAAATAGAGGAAGTAGGTGTAACAAAATTGATAAAGTGTAGATCAAATGTAATGCAACATAAGAACTACCAAGGAAATCAATGGAGTGAAGTTTGTCTTGTGTAGATACATGCTTGGAATTTACACTTGTTCAATGTGAACTTCTCAATAAATTTAGAGAATAATCTACATGAAAAAGTTTACCTTATTCTAAGGAATTATAATCGCAACCATATTCCACTTGAAGGATATTGTCTAAGGCATTATACAAGCAGAATGTGACAGAAACAATGCCATCCATGAACCATTATAATATCAACCATATTCCATTAGAATAGAAACCATATTATAAAGAAGAATGCGACAGAAACAATGCCATCCATTAACCATATTATAAAGAAGAATGTGACATAAAAAATGCCATCCATGAACCATTTTCTTCTTGTAATTTTTTATATGATTGAGAAGAAGAGGATGCTATGGTGAGCTACAAGCGCTATCCATGCTATGAAGCAAGGTGAGCTACGAGCCCTATCCATGCTTCAATTCTGGTCCATGCTCTGGAAGACTTAGTCAATAGAAGAAACTAGGTTGGAATGTATATATAGGGAAATGGGTAAGAAAGGATGGGAAACATAGGGTTTCTAGCCTATAATTTGTTTGGAAACCCTAGTAAACAACAAAGCAAACAACTCATAACCATTAACTAATTAGTAAAAAGCTCAGAGCTTGGA
Source organism: Picea engelmannii (assembly GCA_009831015.1). NCBI lineage: Eukaryota > Viridiplantae > Streptophyta > Pinopsida > Pinales > Pinaceae > Picea > Picea engelmannii. The sequence continues at coordinate 49,196 of ML823052.1, forward strand.
GACCCATTACCAATTTCTGCATCATGATGTCAACCCTTGAATATCTCCACTCCATGGGTTTGGCTCCTCTGCCTTTGTCGATGTCCAAACCAAAGCTGCACTGTTGCTGTCCAAATGAGAGCTTCTCTCATGTGCCTAGTCTAAGAACGAGTGGGGTTTTTCTTTGCTAGATGGACTCCTAGTATTGGAATGGCAGGGTTTCACTCTGCTAGATGGGCGCGAGAACACCCTTTGTTTCTCTAGTGCTTGCTATCGTGAATGGGCGGGGGAAATTATTTTGTTTGAAATTTGTTTTTTTTTGGTTTTATTTTTTATGTTTTGTTTTTTTTTAATGTTTTTAAATTTTAATATAATTTTTTTTAATATAATT
>ML823052.1:50274-70529 GCA_009831015.1 Picea engelmannii
TGAGTCCTCAAACCACCACATATGACCTTTATAGGGTATCATTAATGTCCAAATGGGATATGGGATCCATGACTAGGTTATTTATGAACCAATAATTAGTATTAAGGTCTAACCAATGTCAAGGGAGAGAAATAATGGCCTTACGTCCTAAATGAAGAGTCTCAAGTCAAGCACCAAAAAGAAAAACCATGAAGATTCTCAAGTTATGTCATTGAAATAATCCTTGAACCATGACATAGTACCTTCATTGGGTATCTTTGGCCTACTAGAGGGATATGGGTGGGCTATGATTAAACCACAACAAAGGCCCTAAAAAAGAACATGTCTCGGTTCCACACATGGGATAGTTATTGGGTACATGGTTAGGGTTTTGTAGCACTTGAGTGGGATATGAGGGCCCTAAATGTCACTTCTTAGGCTCAATCAACATGAACAACACCTAAAAACCACAACACAATCCCTCTCTAGGGGGTCCTTATAAGCATCAGAGTTGGATAAGGACACCATTAGGAGTTTTTTTGCAGTAAGGACGGGTAGAGAGGCCTTAACTATGGCCGAGGAAGGAAAACAAGTACCTTAGGATATTGTTGAATATTTTTAGGCTTGAGATCCTTGAATAAGTCCTCAAACCAACACATCACTCATTTGTAAGGCTTCCTTGAAGGCCTCCAAGTAGGATACAGGTGCCATGAGTAGGTTTTGTTCCCTAGAAATGGGTCTTAACACCTAAAAATGGTTAAGGGGGGAGTAAAGGACTTAAGCCATAATTGAACCTTCTCAAGCTCATGTGCCATGAACAACTCCTAGAAACCATGGCATGAACTCTCACTTCAATGTCTTTGGCCTAGGATTTGGACATGAGTTCCATTTATATGTTTTTCATACTACATATGGGTCTCGAGCCCTTGACCATGGTTGTGGTAGGGAAATAAGCCTCAAGCCCTTAACCGTGGTCAAGGGAGAGAAAAAAAAAAATCAAGCCCCAAACTTATCATATCTAGCTCAAGCACCATGAAGAAGTCCTCTGGTCACCACACAACACCATGGATGGGTCACAAGACCTTAGCTATGATAAAATAATGAAAACAAGTGCCTTATAATATTGTTGAAATTTTTGAAGGTTAAGAGCCTTAAACAAGTCCTCAAACCAACATAATAGAACTTTGGCCTTTAATAGGGATATAGGCATCACGATTAGGTTTTGTACATTGAAAATGGGTGTAGAGGCATAAACATGGCAAGTTGGAAACAATGGGCTAAATCCCTAACTAAACCTTCTTGAGCTCAACCACCATCGACAACACCTAAAAACCATGACACGAGTCCTCTCTAGGGATTATTTGGAATACAAGTTGAATATGGGTGACATTATGAGGTCTTATTCATCATGGATAGGTCTTAGGTTCATGACTATAGTTGATGAAAGGAAACAAGAGTGTTCAACACTAAACCTTGCTTCTCAAGCTCAAGAACCATAGAAAAGTAGTCAAACCACCACACATGACCTATGTAACATATCATTCACCTCCAAGTGGAATTTGGGCACCATGAATAAGTTAGTTTTGAACCAAGAATGGGTCTTAAGGTCTAACCAAGCTCAAGGGAGGGAAACAAGGGACTTGTACCCTAAGTGAACATTCTTAGGCTTAAATCCTATGAACAACAACTACAACCCACACAACTTCTTAGGATATAGTGTTGGACGAGTCCTTGAGCCATCACATAGGACCCTTGTAGGTTATTTTTGGACTCTTTGAGGGATACAAGTACCATGATTAAACCACAACATATTCCCTAAATAAAAATGTGTCAAACCCCCCATTAGGAATGGTTCTCAGGACTGTAGTTGGTGTTCTTTAGAATCCAAAAAAGGATATGGTGCCATGAGTAGGTTTTCTACAATAGAAATGGGTCTTGAGGGCTTAACATGGTTAAGGGGGAAAGAAGGGTCTTAAGCACTAACTGAACCTTCTTGAGCTCAAATGCCATGGCCAGGGGAGGAAAAAACTTGGACCTTATTCCCTAAACATCACTTCTTAGGATCAATCACCATGAAAAACACCTGAAAACCATAATACAAGCCCTATCTAAGGGGTTTTTAGCATCAGAGTTGGATATGGAGTCCATTAGGAGGTTTTGTGCACTGAGTATATATCATAGGATATTTACCATGGTCGAGGAAGGAAAACAAGTGCCTCAAGATATTGTTGAATATTCTTGAGCTCAAGAGCCTTGAATGAGTGCTTGAGCCAACACATGAGTCCATTGTATGGGTTGTTTGCAAGCCTATGAGTGGGATGTGGGAACCATTAGTAGGTTTTATGCAATGGAAATGAGTCTTAATTCCTAAATATGGTCAAGGGGGGGAAAAATTACATTAATCCCTAATTGAACCTTCACGAGCTCGAGCACTATGAACAACACCTAGTAGGGTGAGGGAGTTTTACATGTCAAGGTGAGGGAGTCCTCTCCACCATTATGACATTTGGAATTTAAGAAGGATCTAAACTACTTACTTTATGAAATTTTAAATATTGTTTAGAAAACATATACCACTTAAATTTAATAATTTAATATTTCTATTGCTTAAAAGATTGAATTTGTTTAACAAGATGTTTGTCTTCAACAAATAAGATGGAAACACTATATTTCCATTTTCAATATATTGAAACTATAATAGTTAGTCATAATTTTACAAACTTAATAATAATCAAAATTGTGTGGATATTTGTACAAATAATTAAATGTGTCTGAACATAACGTGTTTGACCCCTGTTTGAAATTTCAGGTTTTTTTGTAAAAATATTTCATTGTTTTTGAATTTTTTTAGGTTATGTTAAAAATGTTTGTTAAATTCGCAGGTTACGTTGAATTAGTAAAAATATTTCTTAAATTCGCAAGTCACTATTGCTTGATTTCCCCACATAATCTTTGAGATCATCCATGTTTGGATCAACGTTCATAATGAATGTCTCATTGTCATCATTCGTCGTTTCCATATGTATAATCTTTGTTGGAACTCTCTTGAAATGTCATGGAACTTCCAATTCACCCACCACAAATGTCATGCACCGAACCCACATAGTGAGCAGTGAATGGGGCCAACGTTGAAATTTCTTCAATATGTTCTTGTATGTGTCAAAATTTGACATGGTTAGACTAGACACATGCCGTGACAGTATGGGAGGGTTTCAAGACTCAAGGATGTATGATGTCCCCACATAATATTTGAGATCATCCACATTTGCATGAATGTTCATCATGCATGTCTCATTGCCAAGGTTTGTCATTCCCTTCTATATAATTGTTGTCAGAACTATCTTGAAATTTGATCAACATGGAACTTCAAATACACCCATCAAAAATTTCTTCCACCGACCCCGCACAGTGAGCGGTGAATGGGGCCAATGTAGACCATGCATTGAATATGTGTTTCGTATGCATTGAAATTTGACATGGTTAGACTAGATAGTTTCCTTGAAGGTATGGGAGGGTTTCGATACTTAATGATGTTTGATGTCCCCGCATAATATTTGAGATCATCCATGTTTTCATCAACGTTCAATATAATATTGGATGTCACATTGTCATCATTCTTCATTTCCATCTATAGAATATTTTTCGGAACTGTCTTGAAATGTCATGGCACTTCCAGTACATCCATCACCAATGTCATCTTGCATCGACCTCACACAGTGAGTAGTGAATGGGGCCAACGTTGAAATTTCTTCAAACTGTGCATGTATGCATTGAAATTCGACACGGTTAGAATAGACACATGCCTTGATGGTATGGGAGGGTTTCAAGACTCAAGGATGTTTGATGTCCTCACATAATCTTTGAGATCATCCATGTTTGCATCAACGTTGATAATGGATGTCTCATTTTCATCATTGTTGTTTCCATATGTATAATCTTTGTTGGAACTTTCTTGAAATGTCACGGAACTTCCAATTCACCCACCACAAATGTCATGCACCGACCCCACATAGTGAGCAGTGAATGGGGCCAACATTGAAATTTCTTCAATATGTTCCTATATGCGTCAAAACTTGACATGGTTAGACTAGACACATGCCTTGACAGTATGTGATGGTTTCAAGACTCATGTATGTATGATGTACCTGTTGGGGCTCATAAATGTCCTATTTTCATCCACCTTTCCCTTTATTATTCTTCACATTTCATCACCCCATTAACCTTTCATGACATCATTTTCATAAATACATTTGGGTTTCACCTTATTATTTTCCACTTTATTTATTTTAGTATTAAAAGGAAATTTGTGATTAAATGTTAGGAAATCGACATGTTTTCATATATATCTCAAAAATGTGTGTGAGCTTTGTAATGTGTAGGAATATGAGAAGGATTAATTCAAAAGGACTTCTCGAATACTTCCTCCACCATTTCAATATTTGAGGAGATAATTCAAGCCCATTCCAAGGAGAATATCATGGAGATTTGGTTGAAATATCTTATCCAATATATATGAGAGATATGTGTGAGGATTTGAAGGGATTATATTTTGTAATAATGGGAAATAGGTTGAGAGAAAAGTGGATCTGTAATTATGAGATGGTTATCTTATCTTCAAGGCTCTCATGTATAAAAGATAGTGCTCTCTCTCATGAGGGGGTAATTAAAGTTATTAGAGTAGTCATTAATGGTAGTCATTAGGATTTGAAAGAGAAAGGGATTCTTAGCTTTGATTCATGGTTTTGGTTTTCATGCTTTCATTATTCTTTTATGAAGATTGATTTTATTATTGTAATATAAGATTGCTTCATTGGTGAGAGCTCTCATATGTTTTTGTGCCATCCAACTCTTCACATGTTGTATTTTATTTTCCTTTATGTAGTTCTCCATTTCTAGATTAATTCCATTTATGCAATTTCCCATTCCTAGATTAATTTCATTTACACAATTTCTCATTCCTAGATTAATTTCATTTGTGCAATTTCCCATTCCTAGATTAATTTCAATTCCAAGTCGTGTGTTTCAATTTCCTGCATTAGATTAATGATTCAATTTCAATTGTAGCTAGACATTAGATTGGATTAGTCCTTCCTCAATATTGCATATAATTTGCATGTGCTTCCTAAGTTTATGAACCTCAGATTGGCAAATTAGATAGTTGGGAAAGTACTACAACTCAATTAGTACAACATTAGTTCGGCCCAATATAATGACCACTATTCCCTTGTTCCGATTGTTGTTCCTTTTGCAGGTCGTGTTGTTCATTTGAATGGAACAACTACTGTTCCTTTTGTTACAATTTCTGTCCCTTTGCATGGGTTGCATCTCTGGAGGACGGTTATTGAAAACGAAAGGAAAGAACCTATGTAGGAGACAAGTAAAACGCTTGTGCCAGTGCCTACCTTTGGATGATGCATAGAGGTTATATTTTAGGACATCTTTAGAGCCCAACAATACCCACATAATATTTTAGATCATCCACATTTGCATCAACGTTCATCATGCATGTCTCATTTCCAATGTTTTTCATTCCCTTCTATAGAATTGTTGTCAGAACTATCTTGAAATCTGACATGGAACTTCAAATACACCCATCACAAATTTCTTCCACCGACCCCGCACAGTGAGTAGTGAATGGGGCCAACGTTGAAATGTTTTCAATCCATGCCCATATGCATCGAAATTTGACATGGTTATAATAGATAGTTGCCTTGAAGGTATGGGAGGGTTTTGATACTTAAGGATGTTTGATGTCCCCGCATAATATTTGAGATCATCCATGTTTGCATCAACATTCAATATAATGGATGTCTCATTGCCATCATTCTTCATTTCCATCTATAGAATATTTTTCGAAACTCTCTTGAAATGTCATGGAACTTCCAATACACCCATCACAAATGTCATCTTGTACTGACCCTACATAGTGAGCAGTGAATGGGGACAACGTTGAAATTTCTTCAAACTGTGCATGTATGCGTCGAAATTCAACATGGTTAGACTAGACACATGCCTTGACAATATGGGAGGGTTTCAAGACTCAAGGATGTCTGATATCGCCACATAATCTCTGAGATTGTACATGTTTTCAACAAAGTTCATAATGGGCCTCTCATTGTCATCATTTGTTGTTTCCATCTATAGAATCTTTGTTGAAACTCTCTTGAAATATCATGGAACTTCCAATTCACCCACCAAAAATGTCATGCATCGACCCCACATATTGAGAAGTGAATGGAGCCAACGTTAAAATTTATTCAATATGTCTTTTAATAGTTGTTTCCTTTAAAATTTGACCGAGAAAATTAAAACAAAACAAGGACGAGATAAGATGGTATATAGAGTGGGTCTGTGAGTGATATTTGAGTATAAAGATGAATGAATGAACTTCTCTTGGTTTCGAGAATACTTTATTCTCTACTAAATAAGGCCAACCACATGAAGGTGGAAGCTCATATGGCCCCTCCCCCCCCTCACATCGCTCTCAATTCCCCAATACCCAATCTATAAAATAGAAAACAAACAAAAGAAACATAGTAATCATGCATAGAAACTACCAAAACATGAAATAAAACTTAAAATATGTAATTAACCCACATAAAAAATTATTTAAAGAGAATAATTCATACAAATTAAAATATCTAGTTACGTACCTCATCGACCGACGCGACATTTGTAGTATATTTTTCTTGATCATCCAACTTGACATTTGTATCATCACACGGTTCAGAAACAATGTTGAAAGGATTGATGATATCATCATCATCATCAATGTCATTTTCGAGCATATCTTCATAGATATCATCATCAAGAACTGGTGCATTGTCTCCTACGCCTGGTTCATCTTCTCTGTCTTCTTCATCTGTCGACCCATATTATTCCTATTCTATCTCTACATCATCTTATTCATCTACATTATACTTTAGTTTCCTTCCTCTTGGATCATATCTAACAACAAATGACCAATCCCTCTTACCTGGAACCTTTGAGTAAAAGACTTGTTCACATTGACTTGAAAAAAAATAGCGGTCATTTGATTTTTCAAAAACTATTGTTTAATCATTGGAAATCTATTGGCATGTTGAATAACGGTTCTTTCCTCATCATGTTCATGCATTCGTAACCTATACCATTTGACATCGAACAAAACTAATTTGAAGGAATTAAAGTCACACTCAATTATATGATTCAAAAACCAATAGTATCTATTTTGATATTCTCGAGGACGTCTGTCACTCCCAGAGGAAACATTAGTGACTTGGAATACTGCAATTATCCCACTATCAGAAGTTTTTCTAGTTTCATCAAACAGTTTGATGCAAAATTTACGACCATTGCATCACATAGCCTTGTGGTGTTTCAACTGCAATATGCCAGACATGTAAAATATGCATTGTCAATTAATAATAATTTTTTTTATATAACTTGGAAAGTATAATATGAAAAAAACACACCTACAAATCACATTAATATAATATAAAATAACTGAATAAAATGGGTGAATTTGCTTTCCTTTCCATCTTTCAAACAATATGCTAAATCTATTTCCCTCTGTGTAACATCATAATCTCCATTATGACGAGCTTCTCTAACCAATTCAGACAATTATTTCCATGATAACCTACTGTCATGATGTTATTTACATCTATCAATCCATACCTTCATCTAGTCAAGATTGTTTGCAATGTATACATGTAGTGCATCCCAATCTTGAGCAACTGACCGATCAAAAAATCACAATTCTCCAATATTAAATATTAGTTATAACCATGGTAAATATTAATAAATGATGAAAGAATAAATATTAAATGAGTATGATCATATACACAAAAAAACGAAAAATTTATATTTATTAAAAATATCCACAATTTAATTACCTCTCACTTTCTTCATTGTACCTTTCCCCAACAGTTGCTCCCTTTCAAATTATTTGATGGAGTTCACATCCCAAATGAAATCCACTGCATGCATAGCTTGCACTGATAATTTAGGAAGATATTGACTAATATACACCATGGATTCATATACCATATATCCCTCCACCATAGAACCCTTAGGACATGCTCTTTGTCTAACCAAAGCCTTCAATGATTTCAAGTGCCTCTCCACCATCCACATTTACCTTGTGTGTATAGGTCCACACATTTCAATCTCCTCAACTTGGTGTATGAGGTAGTGTTCTTGTGCATTGAAAAATGTTGGAGGTAGATACTTCTGCATTTCACACATTAGCCAAGGAATTTCTCTCTTCCAATAGTTTATATCATCTTCATGGATTTCTTTCAATGACAACCATCTACAGATCATGACGCAAGAAAATAACATGTTTCAACAAAACATAATACATGATATTACATTACAAGTAAAACACATGTCATTAAGTACAACAAAAAGTATAATTTTTTTTTTGCATATATATTGCAACTATTTACCTCATGTATTTTCCAAGATCATATATAACTTGTTTGACGTTGTTGTCAAATTCGTTTGGGAGAGATAGTGGTAGAACATACTGTAACAATAAAAACAAATCGTTACTTGTTCAAAACTAGACAAAAAAATAAAAATATCAAAAGATGTATACGACCAATATATAAATATGAATACTAAAATGATTAATTACCTTAATGAAGGTATGCCAATCATGTGCTTTTACCCCACCAAATTCACCTTTCTTCATTAAGATATTCTTTATGTTTGAACAAAAACCTGTGGGGAATTTAATTTTTTGAATGACCTATTTTACACCATTGCTTTGTTTCTCTGTTAATAACCATGGAAGGTTATTTTGGTCTCCATCGTTATTTGATCAAATCACACTTTGCATTGCATGATTGGCTTCCCGAATGTCATTACAAATTTTGAATTTTTTTTCTTTATCCCTCCTGCCATCTATGATTCGCCATAATGTTTCTGTCACATTCTTCCCAATATGCACAGTATCAAATAAATGAACTATTTTAGATCCTTATAGTAAGGCTTCCTCGTGAATTGAGTGGGATAACATTTCATTCCTTGTGGAAGCCCATTATTACTACCTTCACGATGATGACATTGATGAAGCATAAAAAAAATTAGAACAATATTTATCAAATGCGGTAAAATAAAATGAATAATTAAAATAAAATTTCAAAACATGATTCCATTTATGATACATAAACAAAATGCGTACCTCGAGGATTAATTCTGTCATATGCCAACTTCCATAGGTGATGTGTCATTCTTTGTGGTTTTAGTCCATTCTCTTGTTTCCCATTGAAAATATTTTTTTTTCAGTAGTACGATACTTATGGTTCTTAGAGAGGAAGTGTCTATACTCATCAAACACCTCCTTTCCTAAATTTTTTGACCAACGAGATTTCATCTTAGGACCACAAACTGGACATGCAAATTTACCCTTTGTTTGAAGACATGCAACAAATGGATTAATGTGAATTATTAATATACGAAATGATTATTTAAACAACATGCATGGTATATTCAATTAATTATATACTATTCAAGCGTGCAAAATGGAACGTTACATACCAAAAAAATGTGTTAGTCCTGGGGAATCATGAATTGTACATAAAAGTGTTCCACGTCATTGAAATTTCTTCTGCCCAATTGGTTTACAGATTTCATACATAGTGATGCCCTCCCATAACTTTAGTAGCTCGTCGATAAGAGGCTCGATATACACATTCATATATTTAACTTGGTACTTATCTAATTGTTTGAAATTACATGAAAATACTACCATGGTATGTATATATACATAAATAAATAAATAAATAAATGATGTTATGCAAAAAAAGAGAAAAATGAAAATTTTAAATTCGAAAAATTAATGTAAACAAATACCTGGAATAATAATTTTCAACATTATGTGTTCCCTCTTTATTGACATCCAAGGAGGAATGTTATTGTTGATAAAAAAAATAGGCCACACCGATTAAACAGACCGAATCTCTCCAAATGGATTAACACTGTCAGTTGCCAATGAAAGCCTAACATTACGAGGTTCATCTGTAAATTCTGGCCATTTTGCAGCAATTTCCTTAAATGCATAACCATATGCAGGAATTTGAAGAATTCCAGCTTCAATTCTCTTTCGTGCATGGTAATCCATAAATTGTGTTATGCTTTGGCACCTGAACAGTCACTGCAAACGTGAAATTATGGGAATATGTCAGAGAACCTTTCGAGGGACCATTTTTGTTACTTGATCGGTTTGATATCTACTGATATCACATACCAGGCATTCTGTTTTCGACGCATGTTGTCCATAATATATAATATGATCATCAGGACATACATCTATACTTTGATACTCCATTCCAATGTCTTTCATAATGGCATGTAAATATCGATATGTGCGAGGTAAAATATTTGACGAGGGTAACATAAATTCACCTAATAATATAAAACATAAAAAATAAATAATTAATGTAAATAATAGTAATTGTAAATATTGCATTTTTATTTTACACATTAATTAACACTAAAAACAATGGGGAAAATTCAACCTTTATGTATATGTGATGAAACATATTACATACCTTAGGATCCGTGTCATACAAGTGTTCGACAAATGATTCATAACTTTCAAGTTCACCAACAACAATGTAGTGGAGAGAATATTTTCTCTTGACCCTTTATAAAGTCGTTTATTTTCCTTTTCAATCAGAGGTTCATCATAAATACCATCACTACTGTCCCCATGATCCTCATCTGGATGAACGAATAAGTCTTGGATCATTTGATTTGTCCCATCATCTTGAACTATGTTATTATTGTCATCGACTTCCATGGGATCATTAACTTGATCTTCATTTTCTGCTTCAAGTTCTTAATCTTGTACTACAACATCATTTCTGCTACTACTTGGTGCTTTGTGCATAAAGTTAGTGGGAAAATCTAACTTTATAATTACAATCAATCATGAAAAATTAGTGCATGTATAAAAAATATAAAAGTTTGAGAATACAATAAATATTAAAACAAATAATGAATGTATATATAGATAATTACCATGGGACGATATTCATTTGATCCCCCGTCCATGTGCCCATATTTTCTACAATGTTTTTTAGTTGTTTCTATTAAAACTCTTTCAAGACGTCTAGTACAACAATTTTTGCAAGGGAAATAACATTTACCATCACCCTTTTCACCCTCTTTAATTTTTTTCCCACTTCTAATGTTTTCTGACATTCTTCCCCACATACATATACTGAAAAAAATACATGTTTTTTGTTCGCCAAGAAGACTGAATTATACCCTTTTTGAAGTGTCGTTATTATAGAAAACTTGTTGCAACATCCATAAAATGAAATATATTTATATATTTTATTACGTCACAATTTTGACGATAGTTTACCAAGTCAAAATTGACTTGGTCAAATACTAGGTGACCATTGGGATGGGGAAAACCTAGTTTCCATAACGTCGCAAGTGCGACGAATATTTTACCAACGTCGCAAGAGAGACAAAAATCCAATGTTGTCACAAGAGAGATGAAAATCCAATGTTGTTGCAATAACGACGTCTTCCTACCTTCATCGCAATAACGACTAGTACGTCGCAAGAGCGACGTTATCGAGAAATATGGAGAATTTTTTTTTTTTAATTTCCTTTTTTTGTCGACAGTATGGCCAATTTTGTCCATAATGTCGCAAATAGAACATCAAAATTTTTCCAATATGTACTAGTGTAGAAACTCGACCACAGAAATAAACAAAACCAAGCCACCAATTTGTGAAATCTCTTTTCCCAAAAGAATAACTTATCCACTTTGAATCACAATGAAGAAATCTATATGATCTCTTCCCGAAATGACTAACTAGGGTGGATTTGTCTCACCACTAAAGACAATCTCTGAAAAACCTCCTAGGATTTCTGTCCCAAGAGTTTCAAAACCATCATGATCTCTCTCAATGAGAAATTAGAAATTACCAATGCGAGAATGAGAGAGGGCGCCCTCTTTTTCCCCTTTTATTCATTAGTTGACTCTTTTGCGACCTTTTTACCTTTTGATCAGTTTAAGTGACTTTTCATATTCTCAATAGTCACTTAGGCTCATTTTTCCACTTTACTCAATGCCACCTTTATATTTAATTAATTCCCACTCTGGTGACATTAATAAAATAATTAATTCCCTTTTAATTCCTTGACTATGGCCCATGGGAATTACTTAGGCCATTTCGTCAATTCGTCTAGATGACTCATTTGGAAAGGGACATTACAATTTCCTTAGTCTGACAAAGAAGGGATACAGATTTGCAAATGTACTTCTCTACTAATAGATGAGCTCGATTAGTGAGGAAGAAGGGCTTATGGATTCACCTCCCCAACAACCCACCTATTTATCTAACCAAGAAGGGTAATGTTCCAAAAGTTTGTTTTCTCAACAACTTGCTAATATGATAGTTAATTCTTGTGATGAACTTGAAGATTCTTAGAGAAAAAAAAGTTAGAGTCTTGGAACTCCCTAGCATCCACCTTGAGGGATATAAGACCTCCCTAGTATAAATGTACCCATCTATAGGTGAATTTCGGTTTCATTCTAGATTCTCATAAGTTAGGGTTAGAGTTGCAAGTTGTTGATTAGAGATGTAATCTTGAAGAATAGTTATGTTAATGAAATACAATTTATGCTACAAAGAGTTAAATTTTATTACTAGGATTCATCATTTCTCTTGAAGTCAAGGCCCACTTGAACAGAGTTTTCTAGTGGATGCACCTCTCTATGTATGTTGTGTGATTGTATTTACATTTCTTAGTTGTGTGTTCTATAATTATTTAGTTGAACATTCTATGTCCTTGTGGGTGGTTGAGGAATCGTTTGATATATAAATTCTATAGTTAGTCCATTCCTTGTATTTCCTATTAAAATTTTGTTGTTATTCCATCATATGGTTGGTTGTGAAAACATTGTTTTGTCAAGCAACTCGTTGTATTAGTTTTATTTTCTGTAGCATTCAATTTTATTTCTTGTAACATTGATTTTTTTCCCTTCATGGTTGTTTACTTTTGAGCATTGCATTTACTTTTCTGAAGTGTGAAGGGATTCTAAATCCTTGAGACTAGATAGCCAAAGGGAACTTGTACCTTGAATGACTTAAATTGCAGAATACTTAAACCCTTAAATATAATAAATTAGTCAGAATAGTTAGATGCATTTAGCAATGTTTAATTCCACAACAAGTAGATTTAGTACTACATAACTAGTTCAGTAGCATTTGAAACCTTGAGGGTTACATAAATAGTGTATAATACTTTTAAATCGTATGCACCATATTCAATAATTTAAGTATAATTTAGGGGATTCAATAACTCATAATTTCTATAATCCTTTGGCTCCCCACTAGCAAAGTTAGGCATCATGAGATTGGAGAGTGCAATTTCAAGTCAATTGATTTGAGTATGTGTTCACTGCACCAAATAAGGGGTTAAAAATATCCCAAATATATTTTTCACTTTTTTTTATTCTTGGTGTGATGGACAATGTCTGACTCCATAAAGGGATTTATATATCCAAGGGTTTCATTCTTTCTTAAGAAAGCTAGGTCATTGCTGTCTTCATCGGGGGCATGAAGGGGATTTTCCAAATACATCCATAAGCCTTTGCTGTGAAGAAATATTCCATTCCATTAATGTGAATATGGTAGTTTTCCCCATCAACCATTTTCCATCCATAGATGCACAATATACTAGCAGACCCTTGAAAAAGTTGTAGTACTTTCATTGAAAAAAAGAGAAAGAGGAGGGAATTTCCCTAGAAAAGGGCACACATACGCAAGAAAATCCCCTTAAATTGGCTAAAAATACCAACAAATTGTCAAAGAGGGCACTAGTGAAAGAAAGGGTAAAAAACCTAGAAACATGTTTGTTGTTTGGAAAAGGAGCACACAAACTCTAGTTTTAGACCTAAAACAATCCTAAAACAATGTTGGAAACCTAGTTTTGGCTCTCAAATGATGCTAGATATAAAAATAAAAGTCCATTGATTTTGATATAATGTAAAGATAATAAGATAGTGGATTTATGGTGAAATCTCCATTAAGCCCTAATACAACCAAGTTTAAAGTGTAACACAAATGAAACAACACTTAAATGATGAACACAAGAGAGATTGTTGTAAAACCCAAACACATGAATAATAGAAGAAAAATAGAGGAAGATTTCCCTTGGGGATTTATCGAATAATGTATTGAGTGAATAAATTACAAATGATGAGTATGATTTATTTATACACTTCTTTTATGGTTTGGAGTGCTATCCCTAAGAAGGTGACTAGGTCGACATAGTGAAATATAGAGAAATACAATATAGTGGGTTAATTACCCATATGTAGGTTCAATAAATACACTAATACATCAAATAGAAGGTAGACACATGGCCTTAAGTGAATATTAACCATAATCTCAATAAATGAATGTTGAATGGTGTTGTCATTGATGTCAAAGTCAGTCACTGGTGATAAACATGAAGAAGCCTATGGGTTTACTAGAAGGAGTCTCCAAAGTGGTCAAGAGGCACCAGAGGTCTGGTCAAGAATCGCCTACAGTCAAGTGAAGAATCCTACATATGTCTAAGATCAAGATTGCAAGATGGAGATTGTTGATATTGTTGAAAGTATTATTTGTGGTCAATTTGGATACCCTATCTTTGAGGGAATATTTACCCTATATAATTAAATCAAATGGAAGCATGAGTTACATGGTTGTAAATATTATTTTGAGACCTTTCCAATGATATATGGAAGTCCCTCTAACTCCCTAGGAATGAGGATACATGAATTTTTCCATCAAACAACCCATCCAAAAAATTGAGGTCTACTCAACTAATTTTTGGGGAATAAATTACTATAAATACAGGACAAAATTTCACATTTTTTGAGTAACCAAACAAGCGATCAAGTCTGAGGTGTGTACAAGGTGTTTGGGGTGTCTTTTGGTGTGCAAGAGAAGTCTAAGGGATTCTCTTAGGATCTTTCTTATTCTCAATGTATGTTATAAGGTTGTGATGTTACCGTGAGGTTGTGATGCTACTGTATGATTTGTTATGAATTTGTGATGTTGTTTGGGTTTATATGTGGACCCATGTGGACTTAGGATATCTATGTGAACCCAATTTGTGAGGCTCATATTTCAGATATTTTTTCACATGATTGGCACATGTTTTTATGTGGTTGTTGAGTTCTATATGTGGACCTAGGATCTCTATGTGGATCCAGTTTGATGATGATGATGTATCAATGATAGTGAAAAATATAGTGATAGTGACAGTGACAATGACATGCTGGTTCTTTTATATACATATTTTAGGGTGGAAGGAAGGGGCAAGGAAGGGGGTTGGAGCCTCCTTCTAGTTGGAACTAGATAATCTATGGATTTTTAGCTTCCTTCAGGTTGGTGCCTTTAAATCAGGGGGTTAGTGCCTCCTTCCAATTGGAGCTGGAGAATATTGTAAGTTCTATCTTCCTATTAATGTGATCTTTTTATTATATAAGAAAAACATTTTGTGGTTTCTTCCATTTGGATTTCCACGTAAATCTGGTTTACATTGTGTATTTGTTCTTCTGTTCTTTATTGTATATTGGGATGCATTTATTTGATTGAAAAGTTAAATTTTTAAAAGGTTCTAAATTGTAATTGATATTGATTCACCCCCCTCTCAGTATCAACAATGAAAGAGAAAACATTGAAAGTATTTCCTTGATATATTTACTAGACATGCATTTTCCCACTTATACTTTCATATTTATAGAGTTTATACCATTTGTTACTTTGTAAAGTCTAATTTGGTTGTTTCCCTTTTAAAAGTGTTAAATAATGAATAGAGTATTGTATCAAGGCTAAGTTATTATACATTGTTATTGCATTTCTTTGCATGTTCTAGTGAAAATATTGGATGTTTCCAGTTCAAGTAAAAATTGTCTAAATAGAATTTAAAGCCATGATGAAGAGATTTAAATGAACACAAAATTCAACAAATGAAAGAGTTGAGTGACATGTATAACCCATTTATGAGTTAACGCATTACCTGGGAATGCTAGGATTTTACTAAATTAGATCCATTGATGAACTAATCTTAATGCATTGGATCAACTAATTAGCTATTGTGTCCATGTTGCCACCCCGAGATAAGTTTAGTTAAAACTTAACTTCCTTCTTAGGAACTATTTTTTAAAGCACTATTGATGTAATCAAATCTTCCTACCCTCTACATGTATATGTAAGGTGTTTTTTTATTGAATCTTTTAAATATTCAAAATTTTCCCTTGCTAGAAATTAGAGGCCTTCAATTTTCAATTGATATCATTGTTTTTGGATGTTTGCACAACAGTTTTTAAATATTATGATTACAATCACCTTTTTTTTTATATTAGGCATAATAGGATAGATGTTGGCCATCATATCGATTTTTTGTATTTGCTCATATGTTCCCTTTTAAACCCATTCTTTTCAACTAGTTAGTGTCTCTCTTTTGTTGTATTCGAGTTGTAAGTTTATTATGATGTGACTAAATAACACACAACTATGAATTAAGCTTTGTATAAGTGTTGCACCTAGAAAAATATGTGTATCCATTACCAATTCACTCATATTTTGAACAAAATGTATTGATGGGATGGTATGGTTCAATAACATTTGATGCCCTTTTTTTTTTGGAATAAATGCTCGTATTTTAACAACAAAAATATAAAATAAAACTATTGAGATCTATTTAAAGCACACTGAATATTTCCTTTGCATCCTTCCCAATGAGAGTGACCTTGGATTTTATTTGGTTCTTAACATAAATTTAAAATTCATTAAAGAATCCAAATAAAACTGAGTTGTTGAAGATTGCATTGCATCTCAATCGATGGAGTACAAACAAACTAATTTAATACAAAGCCGAACCCTTTAGAAATGAGGTGGGGTAACAATGTCACTACCTGCCAATAGGGAAACCTTTCAAAAAATGTTTATACATAGGATATGATCCCAAGAGGCCCAAATCAAATTCCAACAAGATTTGGCCAGGGATGATTTTAAGGATGGAAATTTATTTTAAAATGTAGAAACCTTGATGAATCTTATCAGTCCTTCATATGCCAACTATAAAAATGTTTGGCGATATTTTTGTAAAAATATTCAAATTTCTGAGGATTTTATGTAGTTTGTATAATTTTTTGGTGATTTTTAAGGTAAAATAATTTTATCCTTTAGAATTTGGGCGAATCATTTTTAGAATAATGAATATTGTTTTCAAAAAAACCATGGAAAATTAGCCCATGAGCGAAATTGAGCCCCTAAAATCATCCCTGGCTTTGGTACCCCTGTAGTTTTGAAAAAGATCATGTGTTGTCTCATTGACTAGAAAGTGTGGGTAAAGTGCATCTAAAAAATAGAGTTGGAAAGTCTTGGATTTGAAGGTATATCATAATATACCAACAATTATTCAAAAATCCTCAACCCATAAGAAACTGTGTAATGCTAGGTTGACCCTAGTAAACTACCAACTAAGCAAAAATCTTCAGTTGATAATAAACTATGTAATCCTAAGTAAACCTTAGTAGACTAGAGTAGGGAAGTATTTCCTTTGAAGGTAAACCCTAGTAGATCACCAATCAAGAAAAACTCAACCAAAAAAGAACTATGTAATCCCAGGTAGACCCTAATAGATCACCAACCAAGAAAAAGTCCTCAACTGATAAGAAAACATGTAATCCCAACCCTAGTTAAAGTGATAAATACATTTTGTTTCTTTGTCCTTAATACCATATCCATTCTTAAGGATTTTATTAAGAAAACATCTCACATGTAGTGTTTGATACAACCAGTACGGGTTTTCAATATAAATTTACATATTGTAGCACTAGATCTAATCTCTCCATCTATGACCTCTAGTTATGTTATTCAAATTATATGCATCTTCTTTAAAGATGAGGCTATGCAGTACTTGTACACTAGTGCAGTTTGGTCTACAGAGGTATAATTCACATGAGAAAAGACCAAGAATTATAATCTCTTATAATTTGATCCTGAAGGTCCTACACAAAAATAGTCCCCTCTTTGTGATACATTTTGATAGGAATCTCTACATATTAGAGATGAATTATTTGTAATTTCTAGTACCAAATAGTTTGGCTAGAAAGATTATAGCCCCTCCTATAACCCAAAGCCTACCAAGTAAGAAAAATGATACTTTATTCCAAGATTCCTATATTCTCTTGAGAATGAGATCCTAAAATATTAATATTTGTTGGGTGGTATGCATATCACAAATATAAACAGGATTTCTCAACCTTGCAATTTTCTTCCCATTTAGCATCTTGAATTTGAGAAGCCCCTTCCAATGTTGCAGGATGATGTCATGAGGCCCAAACCCTATCATGTTTTGGCAATGTGCAAATATGTCATAGAACCATTTAAATACCCCAGCTTTCACCACCAACCTTGGACCAAAGATACCCTCTTAGTAATTTTTCTAATTTGCAAAATTGGGCACTGAGAGGGAACCAAAAAGAAACATAATACGCATAGATCACTTGAAGAATATTGCTAACCACATTCAATATTCCAACATGGGATAAATCTTGGAAACACCAACTTTGAAACTTATGTTGAACCTTTTGAAGACACTAGTTCCACATGCCAGTGATGGAAACTTTAACACCAAAGGGAACTTCGAGATAGGTGACAATTTACTCATCATCAACTCATTGCAACATATGGTTTAATTAATGAGGGACAACATCCATCCCATAGATTCATAAATTAGGGTTCTAGTAACTAATAATGTCAATAATAACAATACAAAAAAATCCAAACAACTTAGTGTATAGTCCATTAAGTCGAGGGTCCACTGAATCAAGAGTAAATAATTAACAAAGTTATTGTTCAACACTTCCACTCTTGGAACAAAGATCCCTCTCACCCACCTTTGCAATATTGTCACATATAGAGGGTAGCCCATTGTGCCAACAAATAGCATATAAATAATTGTTGTAGGATAATTTTACCTTGCAGGAGTTACCTCCCTTAGGCTCTTCCTAGACCTAAGACATAATAGAGATACAAACAATAGAATTTCCTAGATATGAATCAAACATGAAAATATCTATAAGATAATGGAATGATAAGACTACTTGGTAGTTAGTTGGTTGTTCCTACATGCTCCTTGATTGTTCACTCTTTCAAAGATGTCCTTTTCTTTCATGAATGTAGATATTCACACATGGAAACAAACAAAAATACCTCTCACAAGATCAAATATAACATGTATGAATTAATAGTATATCTAATAATATAACATGAAAACATGGAAATATTAACTCTCTACAAAGATCATAATAACCACATACAACCAAATAGAGGGGAAATTCATGTGCATATTCTATTAATAAATAAGCAACTTACAACTTACAATCAAATGACTTGATGAAGCTCTTCCCAATATCCTTGCCCAAGCTCTATGATCAATTCGATAGTATACATTTACTCTCTCTTTTCCTCTCCTTTTCCCATGAGAGACACCCAACATATATGATGATAGAGATAATATGGTGGATAAATATAGACACTCAAAATATCAAGCTTCTTGAGGTCGTATTACGAGAAATCTGAACTTTGATCACATCTCCTTGTAACCAATCCTAATTGAGGAGTAACAGACCTGGTCACACCTTGCATTCCTATAGTTTGCGACCATTTCCATCTTGCAAGAGAGAAACTTGTGACCAACAAATTTGGGTCACGATTTGCAAATGAACGACTTGTGACTAGGAAAAAGGATACTGAAAACTTAGGGGAAAAGTGACATAACTTAGTGTCACAACCTACTAATCTCTAGATGATGTCCATCAGGTGATTGGGTAGAAAATAAGTGTATAACAATATTGAACACCATTTGTTGATAAAAAGTAGATATATTAGAAAACAAAAGTCCTAACCATTTCCATAAATCGAGAACCAAATCCTAACCATGATGCATGTTAATGATAAAATACTGATTGGCCTTCTCATAAGATTTATCAAAATCAATCTTATGTAGGAGTGCTCCTTCATGAGTCTCCTATCCCATTAATCACTCTCCCATGCCATGGGAATAATATCAATGATAAAGCATACCTAGAATAATTATGCATGATTGATCTGAATTTTAGGGGGTATATGGTCTAAATTCAGATGCAAAAGTCATAAATCTATAAAGCTAATAGATTGTCCATGTGGATCAAGGATATGCCCACCTCCTCATTAATTAGTTGAGCTAACAGGTTGCCCATATGGGTCAAAGAGAGT
>ML823053.1:0-54463 GCA_009831015.1 Picea engelmannii
ATAGGAAGAGATCTGTTGGAAGGAAGGCATTAAGGCATCCATCATCATCCAGTACAAGGAGTAGCAGAAGGCCAAAAATTTGGAAGGACTTGAATGAAAAGATTGTAAGGACCACACTGAGGTACGACTTCAACATACACTAGATGGAATAACACACTATAGAGACTCTCCGAATAGTAGCCAATAATGGACACTACTGACAAAGATGAGGAATCCACCAATGGGGTCAAATGGAAACTAAGGTACCACACAAATCCCTATGTGTGATAATGGTTGTTGACGTCGAACATAAGGGAAACCACTCAGTCAATGACCAATGATGGTTTGTCATTTGCTGAGCGCAAGGTCACCTATCAATGATGTAAATAGGCCCAAGGTGCAACTATAGGTCATACTCTTAGAGCAATGAGTCGTAATTGATAAGAGCAGACCTGCCAACAAGAAGTCAATGGGGACCTTCTATACTAGCACAAGTGAGAGACAAAGATACTTGTGATACCAAGCAATACTTGACTAACACGGGAAGTCCGACTTGAAAGGTCAAGGTTTCTGTAGAATGGCCGACATTGGATGACTTCCCTCGAGCAGAAACATGACACAAAAATTGACTTAGGAAACATGGATTATAAACTGGGATACATTTGTGACACAAGAGGCATCGAAAAATGCTCCTTATGACTGGAAGAATAACCATACATAGGAGATTATGCTAAAAAAATGAGAAAAAAGGACTCCTAAATCTATACTAAACCCAATAATGAGGTAAATGACTCACCAGATTGTGTTATATTCAAGGGTGACATAAGTAGCTGCCATATACAAAAACAAGACTCATTCTCATCCTTCTTATTTTTTTTTTGTCTTTTTCATATTATAAAGCCTGAAAAAGAATAAAAAAATGTTTTAATACAGTGGAGGAAACAAGTGTCATGGATAAGCAAACTAGTTCCAAGCGCAAGGAACACACCTATGCTCAATGCAAGGAAAGCATGTGCAACATATGGACACTCGGGGGAAATCTTCCTCTAGGGATATAGGTGTCAAGTCACAAAGGATAGTATCGCAAGGCTGATAACTTTTTGAGAATGCAGATACAATTGGCTATATAACAACACGCCGAAGTCGATATTAGGCCAGAACAACACAAGCGGTCAATATGCAATGCAAATACAACTCAACACATTTTATTTTTTTTGGAATCCCTGTGGGTAACTGGTCAGGAATATATGAGAAGAAGATATGAAGCTTCGACACAAAGTCATGGCGGGACTAGACATGGCTTTTGAGCCTACAAAAAAAATACAGCATGGGTGCCAAAATGGCTAGTGAGGAGCTAACTAGGGCACCCATGAAGAGGTAAGCTCTACCATCCATAAACGAAACCTTTATAGAAACTTGAAGGTATAATGTTGCAACAAATGGGGTTGATCCTAAGGCAAGTATGTGAGCGATACAGATACATGCATATTGCAGGCGGAATGAAATCTACCCTATATGCCAGTAAAGAGCACGATACTTGCTGAAGAATTCAAAAAACACCACCAAATATAAAAATATTTGTGGAAAAAGATATCTCTCAAAGATAACTGCACAAGAAAACACCTCCAAAATACTTACATTAGTCTAAACGATGTAAAAATGTTAAAAAGGGGGTAAAAAACTACACAAAAAGTGGAAAACATGGGTTAAAATAGGTGAAAAACTCAGTTTTACCATATCATTTTACTTTTTACCATTTGGAGAGCATTGGGAGCCCCTTTTATCTTTTAACCTTCCGAGGATCAGTACGGGATTCACAAAGCTCATAATCCAAAACCACTTGGACCAGGTAAGAGACCACTTCCTCTTCTTCAATTTCATCCCTAAGTTTTTTCTTTTTAGTGATTTTTGAAGTGTTTAAATGTGTTTTGAGGGAAAACGATGATGTACGCGGCCTTTGTTCACACGATCCACGTATATAAAAGGATGTACACGGTCCCTTTTAGTGATATTCGCATATGTACACAACTTTCCTAAAATGAAATCACATATATCCCTGTAAACCTTCAAAAATTTAAATTTTAACTCAAAATTTGGAAAATTTTTGCAGGATGGTGATTGAATGGAGGGAAAGGGAACATGGAGATGTTGACAATGAGGTCATGGATGACCTGGAGGCTCAATAATCCCTCCAATGATGCATATTGAACAAGTTCTTTTGTTGTAATGGAATTATACCACAACACAAATTGCTTGGGACATTGATAGATTATTGGGAGTTTGAAGCAGATGCTTTCATGATTAGGGGGGAATTTATGAAGATTGAGACTGAGGATATATATTTCCTCACTGGGACGCCTTGTTGAATTGACATAGTGAAATTAAAAGGAAAATCATTGATTTGTCTAATGATCAATGGATACATTTCTTTATATTGCTCAACCAAGACAGAGAAAGTTGGAAGCCAAGTCCCAATTAAGCAGATTGAGAGCCTCGGTTGAAAATTGCTCGGATTATAGGATAAACATCACTACATATGGCTTCAAGAGTGATGATTTTCTATGCATGAGAATGTTTAAGTCCAATATTATATGATCAGAGTACTTCATTATTGATGTGCATGAAGGCCCAGTTAATAGGATGCAAGCAAGGAAAAATGAAGAACTTTGGGTTTGGAAGCCTCTTGTGTTGCTTTTTCTTTAAGAGAGTACCCATGATGAGTCAAGAGTGGACATTCATCTGCATTATGAGAGAGATGGCATGGTGTACCACTGTACCAAGGCACTCCCGAGACAGGGAGGGGGATAACTAGGCGATCCCTAGGATGATGAATTTTTCTCTTGGTGGTCACACCAAGTGGTTGCGATCGAGGATTATCCCTATGGAGGGATAGATTATTGCAATGAACCATAGATTCCTATTCCTCCTAGCAGTGCCTATGGAGATACCGGTATAAATTTTTTTCTTTTTAAATTATTTCATTTTTATATTTTTATAATTAAATAAGCAAATGTTCTTGTGTGGATCAAGATAATAATATGATTGTTTGATCGTACAAATGTGGGACCGAGGCGACCTGAGGGGTTTCCTCTGCATGGTCGACGTGGTCGTGATGGCTAACTGCATGGATATGCAGACTGAGTATTGGATAATGTCCAGAGGAATCTAGAGAGATTGGTGCGCTTGGTGCAAATGATACAGGTTGAAGATTTTTTGAATGACGAAGCACATGAAATGACATGTAGTTGGAGTACCACAGGTTTGGGTGTGACTCTTTCAGTGTCTATACAATGTCGTTGTTTGTTATGAGAGACATGATAAGGGAAGGGAAGGGCCCTCATGACCATGATTTAGAGAGCGAAATCACACACATCGATTCCCCCTCATTGATCATTGTCCTAAAAATATTCTTTGTGGCATAAACCACTTGAATTTGGAAAGCGATGTGATAAGGGAGGCGAGGTTTGGCATTAGAAGGGTAAATCGTGATTTGTTGTGAGATAAAGGCATCCTTAGCCCCGATAGTGGAAAGTAATGCACTCTGTTGCACCGAGAAACTTTGGAGTACCTCAAGAGAAGACATCCCACATGATGATTGAGCCAAATCTCCCACAATGGAATAATTCTAAGCGGCCCTAGCATTAGGATTATGTGAGGTTATCTTGTACACACCTTTGGGCATGTGAGGCATGCCATCAATCCTAGAAGGATTTTCAATATGAAAAGGACCTTTCGGCTTGGGGGTTTCTTTACTCTTTGACCCAAACTCATGTTTATCATAATTATGCACTTGAGTTTATAGATAAGCATTGAATCTCAACATATAGATATTCGATGGTGTTCCTTCAGGCGGGGGAGAGCCCTGGTTACCCCCCTGCTGACTCCCAAAATTAAATCCTAAAGCCATGTTTTGTCCATGAGGGAACAAATTCGTTAATACTGCAGGCTGTTGTTGAGCTAAAAACCTCTGGGATTCCTCCGTCTTGGGGAACTTGCGAGTGAGGTGATCTTCTTTGCAAAGTTTACAAGGAAACTTGACCTTCCTCTTTTCCTCCTTGCCCCCACTAGAATTAGATTATGGTTTATTAACATTCTTGTTGTTATTTCCCCTTCCTTTCTTGTCCTTACCCTTTCTCTTCTAGCCAGGTTGTTGGGGTACCTTTTGGGGCTGTCGATTACACACTATGTACACCTGACTTTTGGGAGGGGGCAGTCATAACTGAAGCTACACTAGAGATACAAGCTTGGATATAGAGTTTTATCATTTGATTAGCAACCAAGTCTATGAGCGTTCTTTGAGTAGAGCTTGCAATGCCATCGACATGAGGTCCATATTTCATTTTCGTTGGATTGAAACCAAGTCATGGTGCATCTAGTATAATTTCGTACAGGAGCCTAGACTATGAATAGATCAAGTCTAGCTGTTGGGCCCAAAAAATCGCATCTTCCTTAGAAAAAAACTCCTGATGTGGATACATATTTGGAGATGACTGGCAACAAAGGCTTAAGGAACCACTCCAACAAGAATTATGGAGGAACTTTGGCTTTAATCATCCTCTTCCATTTCCGCCAATCCTAGATATGATTTGAGATATAAGTGGATTTATCCTATTTCAAGGTGGAGAGAAGGTCGACGTCGACATCGTACCGGATCAGTACTTGAAAATGGTTTAGAAAAGCCAATGCAAAATCGTGGAAAGTGTGGAACGATGCAATGTCGATTTCAATGTACCACTTAGTCGCAACTTCCGTAAGAGTGCATTGGAAAAGGCATAACCAGACTGAATCATTTTTTAATGATTTTGATGAACACTGTTATCCCCTAGCCTAGGGATAACTAAGGAGATTATGTCTCGTGGCCCACAGTTCCTAGACATGGAGTACAGAGAGGCATACTGACTTGAGCCTGGCCCTGGAGGGCCCATATTTCTTCTCCAACACCTCCACCTTGTCAGCAACAACAACATCCATCCCATCAGCATGGTCCTTCAACAACAGTGGGTCTCGCTCCATGAGGTAATGAGTTTGGGTATCATGGTATGTGTCACTCTGATTCTCAAAACATTTGAATATGTGCATTTCATTCTTTTTAATTCTAACGTGTGCTTGTACCTTATGCCTTTCCACTTGTCCACACCTGGGGGGAATAAAATGATTCCCTAACAAGTTGGTTCCCATAGGGTTTGAGTTTTCACTGGGTGGGTGCATGAAATATCATTGTCCATTCCCACCATACTTATCACTTTTCATCTTTTTTCCCTCTCATCCATCCCCTACACTGGTTCGAGCATTGGTTTTTCCAAACTAGCAAAGGGTTGTACCTTACCTTTTGGGAAGAAGGGGCTAAAGGCCCAAAGGGTAAAAGTAGCTTGCAAAAGATAAAATCCAAAAAGAACAAAACCTTCATATGCTTCATCCAGGGATCCCCGTGAAAGAAATAAAAGGCTTCTCAGCAAGAAACAAAGGGACCCATAAAATAGTAAAATCAAGACCGAGTTGGAGAATAGGGGGTCTCATCACGAGCCAACCTATTAGGTCCATGGGAATGTAGCAGTATGACACTACCATTCAGCTGGTCACCACGCCAGGGTAGTGGCTCTTGGTGGCATAACCAAGAGAAAGGGGGTATCATCACGAGCCAACCTTCTCATCTGCATGAAATGCTTGTGGGTAACATTGTCACCACTGGTCACCACGTTAGGGCAGTGTCCCCTAACTAGTCTCTTGAAAGAAAAATCAATAAGATAAAAAATATAAAAGGAATTGAATGGGCTTGGAAACACTTGCATCCATGACAAGCTGCAGCTCACCCTTTTCAAAGGCACCCACAAGCAAGCCATACATTCCCCTCTCATCACTGCACCCATTGCTCAAACATCCCTACACCACCTCATCAAATTACATGTCCTAGATTTGTCTTCACCTGGAAACATCCCACGTCCAATGATAATTATCCCAATAGGACCTCCTAATGTCCTCACCAAATCTGGCTTGTAGAATAGCATAATGTCTTGGAGCACTGGTCTGGGAAAAGGGGGTTTTATGCACATGTTTAAATAACTTGATTATTAGATGTGATTGACATTGCTATGATCCCTATGACTTATGAACCCATGGAAGGCGTACTTGTTGATGTTGTAGGGCCACACCCAACGAACATGTACACATGGGGAGATGATTAGTTCATACCTCCATAGGGCTAAATCCCACCAGATGCATGCTGAGACCCTAGTCAGGGGTTGAGACATATTAGAGGTTTTCTATAGAGAGAGAGGAGGACGTTCCACTAGAGACAGCTTGGCAGGCCTGAACCCAAGGGGGTATTTCCCTACCACTATGATGTAGGCATTGGAAGGCCCATGATGTCAACTCTGTGACCATTGTGTCACCCAACATTTGATGGACACTTTGGAGGCAGTTGTGTTCCAAGTGGCACGTGTGGCTTGATCAAGGGGCATTGGGAGGCATAACGTTTTGCTCCTGGAGGCCAACGTTTCACTTGAGAGGCCTAACATCACCATTTCTACTTGATTTAGGGTTTTAATTTGTCATTTAATGTAAAAACTGGATATTACATGTAAATTGCCCATGTCGGCCTTTTTGACCTAATTCTGGTCATTGTAACTATATAAATAAGGGATTTTCCCTTGTATTTTGTCATCATCTTTCACTCACAAAAGTGTGAGGTCTGAAATTTGCACCCTAATCAGGGTTACTTGGATGAAATTTGGTGCGCACTTCTTGAAGAAGGCTTATTTTGGACTATTTTGGGATTTTTCTTGGTGGAAGTGTTCAACTAGGCTATTTTCTAGATGATTCTTGGTCATTTTGAAGCAATGTTAAGGCATTTATTGTGAAGCTACTGTCTTATAAACATTGCGACTATAAATTTATGTTTGCTTCACCATATATCAACTATTTCTTTTATTGATAAAATCCATGGTTTTATGAAGTACTAACAACAAGTTGTACTTGCAAAAGATATATTTTCTTGTTGCTTTGTTCTGGACAGGGACATCTAAATTCTTAATTACTTCATTGGTTAAAATCTCGGGACTTTCTGATCAGTGTAACTTGTGAGAGGGGGCATTTTCATAGAAACTTTAACCTTTGCATTCTCAAACCCCAGGTCATTGAGGACTTCTCCCTTAGGCTATCAACCCTAAATAGAAAGAGGAATCCCATTGAGGTGACAATGATAGGATAACCTCCCATTACACCAATTTGCCTTCCCTAAACCTTATCTTTTGGAATAAGTACAAATTGTGCAATAACATTTTGGCGCTGCTTCCGAGGAACACTGAGTCAATTCTCCTCAAAGATGACAATTTTCAGTAAGCCTTTTCTCAAAATCCTTTACTTTACAAAGATTACCTGGCGACTCCATTGAGGGTGATCCCTTCATCCCTTTGATAATTTCAAGAAAATTATTTGGCGACTCCACTAATGACAAAGCCAACCGTGACTTCTCAATGGGACCAAGGAAATTTCAAACCCTTGGACATGAGTAAAATCCTGGGATACCCTAGGAAAATTCCCCCTAAGTACGAAAATTTCCTCCCTAGGTTCACTGGTAGTGATAGGGAGAGAGCCGACTATCATATGGGTGATTTTTGGGCTTTCTTTCAATTCCACCCTATCAGTGATGGTGCTGAAGTTTTGGAAATGAATCTCTTCTCCGCCACTCGTCATGGAAACGCTAGGGGGTGGTATGCCAACCTACCTGATGCTAGCATCACACCTATGGAATAATTGGAAGAAACCTTTCTCAAAATATGGGGTATTCAGTTGGAAGACATCCCAGTACTACTAAGAAGACTCACGCATATAAAACAAACTGAGAATGAAACTGCGAGACAGTTCCATGATAGGTTTGAGGATATACTATATCGAATTCCTGGAAGCCATCGTCCTAAAAACAAATACACCATTCGTCTCTATACTAAGGAAATATTAATGCATGTAGGGGTTCCCCTCAGTAAAAAGGGCCCAAGAATGCTCGATGAAGCTCACAACATCTCTACAAGAATCAAGGAAAATATCTCCTTGTCCCAGGTAAGACACCTCTTTACCTCAAAAACTCTTAGTTTGGAGAAATTAGTTTCCCTTGAGACCTTTACTGCTGATTTCCAAAAATAAGGGGAACAAACCATTGAACAACAAGAGGCTAAGGGGAATGATCTTGATGAGGTTTTCCAGTCCCACAAGGAAGAGCAAAGGATTGCTCATTTTTCTTCAAGAATAATGAAGACATGTTTGAGGAGATGGAACTTGAACACGATGATGAAGTATCGATATGTGCTCTTCCCTTTGATGAAGCCATCCACGAGCCTATTCCTCCTACACAAGAAGAAGAGGATGAGGTTAGTCACTTTCCTTTTCATGATTTTGATAATACCTTATTCTACGATTCATAGAGTGAAGGAGAAATGGAATCCTCGGGCAAAGTAGATCCTCCTTGTTGTATAATTGAATATGTAGAAGCAAGTCTTCCATTTGATAAAGTCATCCAAATACTTGAAGCTGCTACACAAGAAGAAGTAACCAAGGTGAGTTGTTTCCCTTTCCAATTTTTTAATGATTCTTTATCTTATGATGTGGAAAGTGAAGAAGTGTTGGATGTTTTTACCCCTTCATGCTATAATGAAGATGATGATTTTGTTGATAAGATTGAAGAGTTCATACATGTCAGGAAGCGTAATTGGGATGTGATTGGATATGATGGGGATCCCATTTACGAAATTGAGGGTCACGTAAAAAATTTTCCTTTACCATTATCACATGAAGTTACTAATAAACTTGACATTTGGCAACAAGGACATGACATGATTACAATTTTTTTTCAGACACCCAAGGATGACCTGATTCTATGCTCTCCTAATAATTTTTGGTCATACCTTGAGGACTTTGATGATAGTTCCTTTGAGCACTTGGATTTATTATATGAAGAAAATTATCAACTATTGTTGTGCTCAGATCCTGATGAGAGTGAGGGAGTTTCTTGCCTGAAGCAGGGTACTTGTGATAAGATGTTCCACCTCCCTTTGATTACTTTACCTCGCTATGTCACTAAAGGTATGGTTTGGAAACATGTCCCTTATCCCAAGTCTTTTGCAGGACAAAACCTCCTTTTGGAATTTAGGGGAAGGTTGAGTACCTCAAGAAGAAGCTTACTATCACAATCTTCCAGCTTCCCCTTAAGAAATTGTTGGTCATCCTTTCAGTTCTTGCTAATCCCTTCCCAGGCCTCAGGTGGTGAAGATGTTCGAGGTAGCCAACATTCAAATTCTTTGAGTCGGTCTTTTGAACCCTTGACTTTTCATGATCCCTTTATCACATGGATTGAGCAATTTCCTGAGAGTATGACTTGGCATAATTTTGTCCCTCCCTCCCGCCTCCATGAGATAGACTTTATGATTTTCGATGATACAATATATTCTCTAACTCATGTTATTTTTGTTCTTAACTTATCACTATTTTGGTTTATGATGAAGCATAGAGGCAGGTATTGTGAGACATTGCTAGGATGGTTTCATTGGTTATTTGATTACACCTAACATTCAACCAACAAGTAAGTAGAGGTAAGTAGGTAGGCATTTTCATTCATTGTATATACCATCTGCATTTCATGTTAGAGTAGTTTTATTTCCATTTGTATACATGTTTTTTTATTTTTCATTTACTATACCATATGTGAGCCAGGGGTGATATCACCACTCCAAATGATTACTAATAATATTTTGTTGAGATCAAGCAGGTCACAGGTCATGCTAGAGATGCTGAAGTTCTCATGCGCTCTATGGTGAGCACATGTCCCCGAGTTGGAGCCAAATGTTATCCCCTAGCCTAGGGATAACTAAGGTAATTATGTATCGAGGCCCACAGGTCCTAGACATGGAGTACCGAGAGGCATATTGACTTGAGCCTAGCACTCGAGGGCCCATATTTATTCTCTAGCATCTCCACCTTGTCAGCAACAACAACATCCATCCCATCGGCCTGGTCCTTCAACAACAATGGGTCTTGCTCCATGAGGTAATGAGTCCAGGTATCATGGTATGTGTCACTATGATTCTCAAAACATTTGAATATGTGCATTCAATTATTTTTACTTCTAACGTGTGATTGGACCTTATGCCTTTCCACTTTTCCACACCTGGGTGGAATGACAGGATGCCCTAGCGAGTTGGTTCCCATAGGGTTTGAGTTACCACTGGGTGGGTTCATGAAAGGTCATCGTCCATTCCCACCATACTTATCACTTTTCATCTTTTTTCCCTCTCATCCATTGCCTACACTGGTTCAATCATTGGGTTTGAAAAGCTAGGAAAGGGTTGTACCTTACCTTGTGGTAAGAAGGGGCTAAAGGCCCAGAGGGTAAAAGTAGCTGGCAAAAGATAAAATCCAAAAAGAACAAAACCTTCAGATGCTTCGCCCAGGGATCCCCGAGAAAGAAATAAAAGGATTCTTAGCAAGAAACAGAGGGACCCATAAAATAATAAAATCAAGACCTAGTTAGAGGATAAGGGGTCTCATCACAAGCCAATAATTAGGTCCATGGGAATGAAACAGTATGACATTACCATTTAGCTAGTCACCACGCCAGGGTAGTGGCTCTTGGTGGCATAGAAAAGGGAAAGGGGGTCTCATCATGAGCTATCCTTCTCATCTCTGTGAAATGCTTGTGGGTAACATCATCATCACTGGTCACCACGCCAGGGCAGTGTCCCCTAACTAGTCTCTTGAAAGAAAAAGCAATAAGATAAAAAAGATAAAAGACATTGAATGAGCTTGGAAACATTTGAATCCACGACAAGGTGCAACTCACCCTCTTCAGAGGCACCCACACGTAAGCCATACATTCCCCTCTCATCACTACACCCATTGCTCAAACATCCCTACACCACCTCATCCACTTACATGGCCTGAATTTGCCTTCATCTGGAAATATCCCATGTCTAATGAGAATCAGCCCAATAGGACCTCCTGATGTCCTCTCCAAACTTGGCTTGTAGAGTAGCATAACGTCTTGGAGCACTGGTCTGGGAAAAGGGGGTTTTATGCACATGTTTAAATAACTTGATTATTAGATGTGATTGACATTGCTATGATCCCTGTGACTTATGAGCCCATGGAGGGTGTACTTGTTTTTGTTACAGGGCCACACTTGATGGATAGGTACGCATGGGGAGATGATTAGTTCATACCTCCATAGGGATAAAGCCCACCAGATGGATGCTGAGACCCCAACCAGGGGCTAAGACAGATTAGAGGTTTGCACCAGAGAGAGAGGAGGTCATTCCACCAGAGATAGATTGGGAGGCTTGGACCCAGGGGGTCTTTCTCTCCCACTATGATGTAGGCCTTGGAAGGCCCATGATGTCACCTCTGTGACCCTTGACATCACCCTATGTTTGATGGACACTTTGGAGGCAGTTGTGTGCCAAGTGGCACGTCTAGCTTGATCCAAAGGCCTTGGGTGGCCTAACGTTTTGCTCCTCGAGGCCAACATTTCACTTGAGAGGCCTAACATCACCCTAAAGGGGCATGATGTCACCATTTCTTCTTGATTTAGGGTTTTAATTTGTCATTTAATGTAAAAACTGGATATTACGTGTAAACTGGCCATGTCAGGCTTTTTTACCTAATTCTGGTCATTATAACTGTATAAATAAGGGATTTTCCCTTGTATTTTCTCATCATATTTCACTCAAACAAGTGCGAAGTCTGAAATTTGTGCCCTGATTAGGGTTACTTGGCTGAAATTTGGTGCGCACTTCTTGAAGGAGGCTTATTTTGGACTATTTTGGCATTTTTCTTGGTGGAAGTGTTCAACTATGGTGAATGTAAGTAAATTTTATGCAATTCTTCTTCATTGAATGGTTATAGTTATATTTATCTTGCATTGATACTAAGATTATGAAATTGCTAGCTTAAAACCATAGGAGGATGAAACACATGTTATTGTCCTTGCCTTAATAACTTTCACCTACTAGATTATGCTAGAAAACCAATTTTCTTGAAGCTTTTGTTAAGGGCCTTGCCATTGCAATAGCCCCACACATTTTGCTTCATCTAAGTCGTCATCTACTTCATCTTTGAGCTAAATAAGGAGGAAAACTACTAGGGCCTAGGGTTACCTACTTCCTAGTAGCCATTCCCCCCCTAGGGTTTGGTGATTTAAGCCTTGGGCTACCAACACTTCAATTATTGACCCTCTTGTCTCTAGTTATTTTATTATCATTTTTTCCTTCAAGATTTTCTGCTGCCTAAAAGGACTCCATTTACCCTAAAAAATCATTGATCTAAGCCTTGCCATTGAGTGATTGACATAAACTACTATCAAAACCTTTACCTTGATCTCTCTACTAACTACTCCTAACCTTAGAATAGTCTAATATATTAACCTATGTTTTGTTGTTATTAAAGTAAGCTAAAACCATCTATTGCAACACTAAAAGCACCTAAAAGCAATGAAAAGTTGATTAATACACTGCCTTATTTGCTTATGACAAATGCTAGTACTTTGGTATTGATGAGTAATTATTCTTGGTCATATTCAAGCCATTTTAATGCATTTATTGTGAAGCTATTGTCTTATAAATATTTCTGCTATAAATTTATGTTTGCTTCACCATATATCAACTATTTCTTTTATTGATAAAGTCCATGGTTTTATGAAGTACTAACATCAAGTTGTAATTGTAAAATATATCTTTTCTTGTTGCTTTGTTCTGGGTAGGTACATCTTAATTCTTCATTACTTCATTGGTTAAAACCCTAGGACTTTTTGATCAATGTGACTTGTGAGAGGGGAAATTTTCATAGAAACTTTAACCTTTGCCTTCTCAAACCCCTGGTCACTGGGGATGTCTCCCTTGGGCTATCAACCCTAAATAGAAAGAGGTATCATGTTGAGGTGACAGTGATAGGATGTCCTCTCGTTACGCCAATTTTCCTTCCCTAAACCTTATCCTTTTGGATAAGTACAAATTATGCGATAACAAACACCATAGTTGAAAATTCGTTATGTGGTTGCTGAGATCCTCACTAGGCTTGCCCTCAAATTTAGAAATATGATACAACAACTTGGTGGGAACCGACAACTAGTTTGGATTATGACATACCAGATTGTTTGTGAGCTTCAATAGGCCTCGAAAATTCAACTTTGCCAGAAATGGTAACCTTGACTGGGACTCAGAATTCCAACTAGGAATGTTGGAAGTTCCAAGCTAATGACCAGTCAGAAAAGAATAACCTGGATTGGTATTGGCACCATGATGCCAGGAAGATTTTGTGGACATGCCAGAGCCATGGGTGAAACCTTATTGGTCTTGGTTAGATAGAGGAAAACCTCCACCTATCTGGTACCTAAATGGAAAATATGGGTTCCCCCCTACAAACCCCCCTTGTGAAGGAAAAAATCCTTGCATGGGGTTATTTTGATTGATAAAGGGCTTTCCCCCTCGAGTCATCCCTTGCAAAGAGAATGAGCCTTGCATGGGATTTCACTGGCCATGGAAGGGGTTGTCCCCTACTGACACTGCAGACGTGGTGAAATGGTTACTTCTAAACCCACCATAAAACGTGAATGGAGTCAAAGTTGATGGCATGCTAGCGGATTGAAATCTGCTGCCCACAGGACCACCCCACCCCTTAGAAGGATTGGGGCCAGAATATGGGAACGATCTGCTCCCGACAGAGGGGAACTATGGTGAAATATGACCTCTTCCCCATGAAACAACTTGGTAGGGAATTGAATAATTCCTTGTGCCGATGTTAGAAGCTTGAGACATTGACTGAGAACCAATTAATATGTTCTGCATGCTCATCGACAACATACCCAATGAAAAAGTGTTAGTTATTGAAGGAAAATAAATGCTTTCACCCAAAGGCTGAGTGGAACCAACAATCAACGAAGTAGAGCTACTGATTGAAACGACTATGGTGGACAGAACCATGCTAGTCGTTTGGTTGGACACAGTAGGAGGTAGAATTACTTCGATGATGATTTCCTACATTGGGGTTGTAGGGACCCCCGACACTTCTGGAGTACCTTATATTATGGCCCACCGAAGAGAGTGACTATCAGTGAAGTCCGACTGGGGAGCCAGAAACTACACAACAATTGGAGCGTGAGGCCCAGTTAACAGAGGATTTAAAGGTTGAGTGAAGTCCTCAACTCCAAGATCTGATATGGTTACAACCTCCAGAGTAGAAGCGTTGGTGTCTGTGAGTTCTGTATTTACGATCTTGATCAGACCAGTCTGTAAGAAAGTACCATATTGATTAAGTCTATGCCTAAAAGGAGGAGGTGTAGGATTGAACTCTACTTCTTATTTAGGCGAAAGACCTTGAAGTATCCTTGATCAATGAGGTAGTTGATCAACCACTTTGAGTTATCATATCTAGGCGACTACCTACACACCTTCCTAAGCAATCTACGATCGTAGAACACACCACTAGAAAATCCCTAAAAGCAACAACAATCACAAACAACCTTGCCAATATCTCGACTCAGGTGGATTAGGTTCCGATATCACAATAGTAATGAAGTGAGGAAGGGACCTTCCGTACGAAGGCACAGATTGATTAAGTCCCATGAACCAATGAACGAAGGAGTGAGAAGCAGTTACCCCAAACTCAACTAACTATCCTTATCTAGTGCAAGTACCCATGCTTCGTGGGGAACTCTCCAACAATACTGAAAAGTGTGATATGAGTCCGCCCCAGGTACCACGGGAAACCCCCCGCAGTCACCTCTAAGATCCATAGGAAAAGAAACCAAGGTCACCAACTCATAGTCAACGTCTGGCGGGTACAATCAACAATCGAGATTTAACCTATGGGCACGGTAGATAAGCTCGAAGCCTCTAAAGCATCGCCTCTCATGGAGGTAAGGGCATTGACGAAACACCCAATACACGATATGTTCAGTTAATCTTTGGAGGGGTTATCTCCTTGACTCTCCTTTACATGACCTCGTGTTTGACTCTTGTGTTAGAGGAGATTCCTGACTATACTTATGCAAATTTAGGTTTTTCACTCCCTATCTAAGACTCCTAAGTTTTTTTTTGGCCTTGGAGAAAACAATTCTCCAACCTAAACCAAGGCCCTAGCCTAAACTTGTTTGTTTATCCTAATAAAATGAAAAATGCGTAAATGATTTTAGTTAGCGTTCATTTTATAAGATGTTAATTACTAAAAAAGGGTATAGAATGAAACTGAATGATGTTTTGATGGACTTAACGGAAACATAACACTTAATAACACGAATGAAAAATGAAGTTCTTCACTGAAAAAATGAGTGTAAATAACGCTTTGGAATTCAACAAAAGAAAAATCTTTATTTTTGTATGTAAAGAATGCAAATTTTCTTTTAGATGCAATGCACTTACTAATGCAACTTTCAGATTCAAGACAACTAACAAGATTGGAATTCTTTTCGTCGAAGCTCTAGTAACGAAATCTTTTTTTGTTGTTGTTTATAGAAAGTGCAAGAGTGAATTCAAAGAGAAAACATGCATATGATGAAATTTTCTTTTTCAGAGGCAAATGCAAAGGGGTAAGTAGAAAAATTTAGAAACACACACTCTTACACTTTTTATTTTATGCGAATGAAGAAAATAAGAAAGCAAAGGGGAAGAAATACTGCAAACAAATGACAAAAGAAATAATAGAAAACAAAATGTAACTTATACCCAATGAATCTTTCTAAAACCCTAACACTATTAAAATCCAAAAACAACCCCGATTAAACAAGAAAGCTGTAAAATATTTTTGGAATTTTCCTATGAACTCGAAGACAAAGAAAACAATTTCTGAAACCACACAACAACTCTAAAGATTCAACAGGACCTAGAAAGACCCTACAACATACCAACCCCAACTTCCAGTGATGTGAAAAGAGTAAAAAATCTTGATTCAGAACATGTACACGACTTTTTCCAAGGAAAGTCATGTATGTACGTGATTGTATCAACATAAAACCACGTACACCTTTAAAAGTCCTCTCAAACCGAGAGAGAAAGGATAGGAACACTCAGGAAGGACTGTAAAAATTCATAGAATGGTGAATAAAGGCTTAAAACACAGAAAACGTTTCAAAAGAAATGCAAAAATAAAGAACCCTTAAAAACCCAAAAAGGGAGAATCCCCAGTGGAGTCACCAATTTTATTATGGAAATCCAATTCCTATGGCTATGGGTTAGGGCCACAATGAAGCAGTGCCCTAAAAGACTTCTCTTAGACTTTCATTAGGCATTTATTTAAAAATAACTACTTGTAGCAACTAAATTTCGAAACATAGGAAAGAGAACATACATGGAACCCAATGTTTGAAGTCGATCCTGCTTAAGAAAGTTCACTCCAAAAATCTTACACAACGATCCTCTGAAACTCCTGCAAACAAAGAAGCATGCAATTGCAAATAGGTAGTTATGTATTAACTAACCATACATAATCATTTCAATTTGCATAATAGATTTAAAACAAGACATAATAATCCCATTAAACAACATGAATCAAAAAATAGAAATGAATGAGAATGAGAGATATTTTATTGATAATAACATAGAGGTTGGTTACAACCTGTAACCGTTGCAGCACGATCCTAGAACTAGGCTCCAAGTTCCTTCACCCAAGACCTGAGATAACATGCACAACCTCCAAATATTTGTGTTCCAACATGTCCAAGGAATCAATTCCTTTCTTCTTGACAAGATAGTGGGGAACACAAATCTTGAAAACAAGGATTTTCAGGAGGGGGACAATATCAGAAGCAAGGGGAAATAGGGGCTTGCAAGGCTATAAGGAAAATGCTAGCAAAAGGGTGCATTTATTTGATATGTTTTTCCTCCATCCCAAGGCTCTCTTTTATGCTCCCTTTTGACAGTTGTAGTAGTTATGAATGAGCTACAGGAGGTCAGGAACCTAGGGAACTCGTCAATCCACTTGAAATATCAATATTTATTATTTTTTTTCAGCCAATTAAACATGTACGCGGGTTTTTAACTAGAAATTCGTGTATGTATGCGCGTTGCTTTAAGGAGAGTCACATACATCTAGAAAAATGGGATTTTTAAAGATATTTTAGGGAGGAAAAGGGTGATTTTTTAGGGAAAGGGATGTAACTGGGGCTAATGAGTCATCATGAGCATATGTGGTGTCAAATGATGTTATAAAAACAAGGCTTCTTGACTTGCATTAACCGCTACTTTGAAGAAAGAGAAATAACCTGTTGTTTCTTACAGGCCCAAGTGACAAGCCCATAACCAAGGCTGAAAACGGAAGTTGTAGTAGATTTCTGATCATCAGGGTTTGCGACCCAATTTGAATCAGTGAAACCAACCAACAAAGGAGTCCCCCATGAACTATAATGTATCCCAAACTGAACTATACCCCAAACATACCGAATTATCTTCTTTGTTGCTTTCCAATGGATTTCATGGGGTGTTTGCATATGTTGAGCAATAATACAAACAACAAAGGAAATATTAGGATGGGTATGAGTCAAATATAAGAGATTACCAACAAATCGACAATAGAAAGTGGCATTAACTCTGGAAGAATTACAAGTGGCAACAAGTTTGACTTCAGGCTATAATGGAGAAGGGAATGGTTTAGAATCATCCATGTGAAAGTGGTGAAGAAGGTCATAAGAATAGTTAAATAGGGAAATAAATATTCCTTCCTTGCTTTGCAATACTTGAAGGCCAAGGAAATAATGTAAATATCCTAATTCTATTATTTCAAATTTCTTTTTAGGGTTAGGTTTCACATGAGTTACAAATTTTGGGTCACTACCAGTGAGGATAAGGTCATCAACATAAAGAACAAGGATTATGAGATGACTTCCTACTTTCTTGGTATAAACATTAGGATCATAATGGCATATAGAAAATCCTGTGTCAAGAAAAAAGCTGTCCATTTTGGCATACCAAGCTCGAGGAGCTTGCTTAATACCATAAAGAGATTTATTAAGGAGACAAACAAGTATGGAGTCATTTTGGACATAGCTAGGTGTTACGAGGAAAATCTCTCTATGGCATGGGGTAAACCACAATAGATGCAAATGACTCCAGAAATCAACTCTAATCCCAGATATGGTATATAAACAAATATTCTAACAAGACAAGATAAAGATCCTACCTTGTGTAGACATTCGATGAAGTCCACTGTTGAGCACTTGACCCAAAGAAATACACATGCAACTTGTCCTCAGCAACCAAGAAACACAAGCATATGGTGATAATATATAAATTTAGCACATTCAATAGCATAATCCATCAATATTCATAACAAATATTCCCATGGAATAATAATTCAAATATTTGCAAGACATTAATTGGACGAGAAAATAGTATTTCTATTAAAATGTAATCAAAATAAGTGAATGAATTACAAACTTCCATGTCAGAACGGTTCATAACCGAGAAACCAAGTCCCTTCCAGCTGGGCCTCCACCACTTCAATCCTCCACCAAAGGCAAGCTCATATAAGAGAGACAAAAAGGTTCTCAATCAAGTAGGGAAGAGCTTGGGGGCTGAACAATGTGTTCAGACTTAAAAGGAAAAAGGGATGGAGACTCAATATGAAGTGAATAATTTCTCCATAGTAACTTTGCTCTCAAAGTTGAATTCTTCTCCTCTTTTCCATAGCTCAGATATGACCCATTTATAGCCTTCAAATGGAACTGAAGGGTCGATTCAGAATGACTCAAGTATATGGAAGGTCAAGGATCATGGATCTCGTGACATGACATGGAAACCTGACACTATTTTTTAATTTTGGGCACAAAACCCGATGTACACGGGCTGTAATGGTGCAACCTGCGTATACACATGCTGTATAATAGTTAGGGCGCGTATATGTGGAAAAATATTGTTTTTAGCTCTGGGATTTTCAAAAAGGGACTTCAAGTCTACATAGGGAAATGGAAAAAGGCCTTCTGAGCAACTTTGCATAGGGTGTGGAAAATATTTCTATAACAGAAGCCCACTAATGTGTGAGGTCATAGGAGTATCTGCGATGGTTGAAATACATTATAATACCCATAAGTGGAGTAATGGAGACTCATTTGGAAGAACTAGTTGCTCATGAGAATATTACAATCTGTACTAACTTTGCACACATGGCTGCCAATTTGAATTACACTGCAGATCCATGTGAAAATATATCAAACAACTGTTCATGGAAATGAATAGGTAACACAAAGGTGGCTATATGATAAAGGTTTTCATAGTCACAAACAAGGCCCAGTAAAACCAGTCTCAAAATCAATCTGAAGATATCTGTATACAATGGAGTACAATCTGATCCCCCATGATCACTGAAGTCACATAGGTACTAGTCCAATGGAAGATAGCAATAACTTAGGAAATATGTGACTATGAATTGATGTCTTCAAGTCTTCTACACGATCCGCCAAAGGTGAAAGCCTACATCGTGTGAATAAAGGAGTTGAGGTCGAACACAATGAGACTTTGTTTGATTACCAGTCATTAAGGTATACCGTTAACAAACACGAGACAACCTATCGACAATGAAAGTAGGTATCAAGGCTCTGAGTACATTCTTACAAGTGTGAATAAAGGTGTCGATGTCGAACACTTGAAGAATCCATCGAGCATGAGATATTGATGTATTCCCAACTGTCGATGGCGGGAGAACCTGCCACTAATGACTGCAAACCTCTAGGTAATCATATGACTCTAGGCCTCGTTTCCAGAATAGATGGTCTGAAGTCGATGGAAGGAGACCCACTGAAAGGAGAGCATTGAGGCATCTCTCATCATTTAACACGAGGTACAAAGTAGGAGCTTGATGATTTGGAAGAAATCGAATGAAGAACATGTTCACGAACCAACGACCCTGTACATCTTTTGCATGTGCCAGATGCAAGTGGTAGACAAAAAAAACCCTCTGAATAGAAACCATTAAGGAAAACTACTGAGAAAGGAAAGGAAACCACCAATAAGGCTAATGGAATCCAAGACACTGCACAAATACCGATGTGTGAATAGATTTTTTGTTGTCGAACACAAGGGAAACCCCCTAGTCGACGACCAATGATGAAATGTCGACTATTGGGTTCAAGGTTACCTACCAATGATGAAAGTAGGACCAGGGTGCACAATAGGACTATAACTTCATGTAATTCGGAGACATACTGAGGGTATGGCCGACATGAAAATTCAAAAGTTTCGAGGAATGGCCAACACAGGTTGATAGATATCCTTTGAACAAGAGCATGAGACATATGGAGGACTCTGGAAACATAGACTCAATGATGAAACTTTGTGATGCATGAGGCACCAATCAAACTCTCCATAGGGACTAGAAGAGTAACCAGTCATTGGAGTAAACTCTAAGTAACGAGCTCAACTTCCTGAGGTCATGCTAAACCCAAAATTGTGATGACATGTGGACTCAAAAGTTTGTGCGTTGTTCAAAGGTGACATGACTGTTGCCAATATAAGATAATATTCTTTTCCCGCCCATCTTTTTTGGTTTTTTCATAGTCAAATGAATGCTATGATACATAGGAGGAAACACGTGTCACAAGTAAGCAACTAGTTCCTGCAGTGGAACATACCTATGCTCAATGCAAGGAGGTGCATGCAGGATATGGACACTAGGGGGATTATTTCCTATTGGGTATAGGGTGTCAAGCTGCAAAGGATATAAACAAGGCTCTACTTGGCTGATGATGCAAACTGCTAAGGTGATAGGCTTATAATGCGAAAACGAGAACCGACAATAGGATCAATACTAAAAGCAAGCAAATGAGATGCAATTACAACTTAACACAAAAAAAATGTCCTTTTTCATAATCTTAGTCTACTTGGTTTGAAAAATGGGTAGACTTACACCAAATAGACATCCTTTCAAATCTAATTTACGAGTATGAAAGA
The DNA here is from genome assembly GCA_009831015.1 of Picea engelmannii. Lineage (NCBI taxonomy): Eukaryota > Viridiplantae > Streptophyta > Pinopsida > Pinales > Pinaceae > Picea > Picea engelmannii. The sequence continues at coordinate 20,895 of ML823053.1, forward strand.
GACAAGTTCACTCGGAAGTCTTTTCTCTTTTTGAGAGAGTCGTAAAAGAGCTTAAACTAGACTCATTGGGAGTCCCTCTAGGTGTAGGTCAGCATTATTATGAGTAAGAAACGAGGTTCAACTGTAAATTCATGTATTAGCTATAAGGTACTCCCGGTCCTATAAACAAAAATCTCTGCATGGGCATCTAATGTCGTAGAGTATCTAACTAGGGTACCCATGTTTGGTAAGTCTCTACCATTTAATAATGACACTTCTAGTTGCAGAAAGAAGGTTTTGTGTCGCTACTAAATGGGTTCGTACCTAAGGCATATGAGATGCAGTCATAGGATGATGCAAATGTGCATAATGGATTGATGACCTATCCTATATGTTGGTTGACGAAAATACATGTCCAAAGTTATGAACGGGCAACATGGCGCTAAAAACCGCAAGAATCTCCGGATAAAACCACCAAAAACAACTCCCTCCACTGCCGTATTAGTCCATTAGGCCAAAATATCAATCAAAACTATGCAAAGTGGTTAAAAATTTCCTACAAATAGTAAAAAAAACCAATTTTACTATACCATTTGAATATTTTACCTAAATAGTGTGTCTTGGACCAAATTACCTTTAAATTTCAATTGTTGATTGCGGGAGCTATGAGTGATGAAATCAACAACCATCTGGACCAGGTAATTCATCTTGCTCCTCTCTTTATTTCTAGTAGATTAAAATTTGCAATTATGTCTCCTTTTTTGAGCATTTTAGGGCGCAACTTAGAAACTAAGGTTTACGCGGGATATAGATCATCGAGCTACATACACATATACCTATACTTGACTGTTTTCAAAACAACCAGTGTATAAGAAACCCTATACGTGACTGTGTAAATTGTAGCTCGCGTACATGTCCGTGGATAAAGTTTTTTAAAATGTTGCTAACTCAAAAAATGGTTTGAATATTGCAAGATGGTGCTAGAGTGGAGAGAAAGAAAGCATGAAGAGGTGGATGCTACAGTGGAGAGAGATCCAGGGGCTCAGATGGCCTTAAAATGATGTGGGATATACAAGTTTTTGGCTTTGAAAGGTATGAGGGCTCAAGTGAGATTGCTTCAGCTGCTAGTGAACTACTGGGATCCAGGTATTAAAACCTTGAACCTTGATGGACAACCATTAATGATTGAATTTGAGGACATATACTTCTAGACGAGATTGTTGCGTTGGGGTGAGGTGGTCAACCTCAAAGCGTGAGGATCTGGGAGTGGCATGAACATAGAGGATTACATGGCCACTCATTGCATTGTAGGGACCGAGAATGTAGGGAGCCAACTCCCGATCAGAGTGATCAACAATCTGAGTCTCAAGTTTGTTGTCCTAGTGTTGACATAGATCATAGGGTCAACCTCTTTGCACTAGGAATTGAGGCCACTTATGTTCTATCCAGTGGAGTGCTTGCGACCCACGGTTTATGACTACTGCACCTCACTGTTGGCCAATATGAGGAGCTAACTAACAAATTGCAAACTGGGTAGAAAGAGGAACTTCAGGTTCACGTCTATCTTGTGTAGTTTTTTCTTCGAGCGGGTTCTAGGCTTGGGCCCTAGAGTTGAGATTATTCCACATGGACCTCATGATCCAACCATTTCACAGTGGACCAAGGTGATGAGGCGACAGGGAGGTGGTAGCTGGGTTCCAACACCCTACAACGACAAGTTTTTCTTCTGGTTGAGTCAGCAGGTGATGGCTCTGGAGGACTACCCTTATGCAGGGATTGACTTCAAAGGGGATCCAGACATGGCGTTACCACCAGGTTCCACCTATGAAGACATAGGTATGGAAAAGTTTTTTGAATATCTCATTTTTTTTGTATTTTTGTATAAGAAAACAAAAATATTTTTGGATGATGTCAAGTACTAACTAAACATGTATGTGATGCAGACGTGGGTCCATGATGGTTGAACGGACTTCCACGACACCGACAGAGGCACCAGAAGGATGAGCCAGTGGGAGGGGACGATGATAGATTGCTTCAAAATGTGCAGGGAAACCTGTCTCGTTTGACATCGAGGATTCCCGTGGTTCAGGTAGAGGATCTTCTAGAGGCGATGTAGCGACAGGTGGTAGGTGTGCCCTGTGCTTGGGTACGACTCTTTTAGCATCTCACAAACACCATAGTATGCTATCATGACACACATCTAGTGCCACAGGCGTAGATCTCATGATTATTGTATGATCGACTGTATATGTATTTTGAGGGTGTCAGCCCCAATTTTGTACTATAACATCATATTTTTTGGAGAGATGAAATATATAAAAACATTGATCTTCGGATTTAATTATATTACAATGTGTACATTGATGAATGTGTTTTCTTTTCTTTAGTTATCTGAAAAATTCCAATCTAAAACAAAATTAGCATATGCATTAGATACATAATTAGAACTTCTAGGTATGTGATGATAAGTAATAAAATCAAAATGTCGTTCCAAAAGTTGTACCCATAAGAATCGTCGGAGTAGAGTAGGGTCACACACATGGTAACTGTCGTTCAAGTGACATACTACTAACTAGGAGTCGAGGTGAACTACTAAAGAGTGAATAGCATGTGAAATGGAATCACGCAAAAGTTCTATAACGACGCTATATTCGACCACATTATTTGTGGATGGCCCTAGGCAAACGCCACCTGAAGACACCAGTAGACCCTCGGGTGAGTAAAAAACCCAAGTGGCGGAAGCCAAGTTCTGTGTATGACAATTGGCCCTGTCTTTGAATCCTAAGTAGACCGAAGACTATGTTGACATTTTCCAACCAAGGGAAAACTTGATAAACAAGATGAAGATAAAAAAGAGGGAAAATATATATACACTAAATTACATTAGTATACAAAGAGTTACACCCAAGCTTAGAGCTCAAGCGTAATATCTTTTCAAATAGATCCCATTCCTGGGCTCAACCAACATGTTCCCTTCATAATCTTCTAATTAATAGGCTCCTTTTTCTAAGACACATCGCAATATATAGGGACTGTGCCACATGGGTTTGAACTTGCCTGCCCCAAGTGGTTCTTTGGCTTGGTCATATAGAAGGACCAAGTCACCTTCAACATACTGCAGAGGATAGAAAAACTTATCATATTGGACCTTGACACGTCTTTTATTTGCTTCGATAGCCGTGGAGGCGTCTCGACACTACTCATCTAGATTCTCTAGGTGTACGAGGCGTTGTTTGAGATCAAAAGCGTCAGGTAGGAGTGCAACTGCCAATATAAGAGAAGGGATTTTGTATTCAATAGGTAGGATCGACTCCACACCATGCACTAACTGTAAAGGAGAAAAATGGGTGGAAGTCTTAACTAAGGTTCGGTATGACCAAAGTGGTGGATAAAGCATGATATGCCAGCCAAATTTTATCTAACTGAAAGTTTTTTGCAAAATGGCCTTGAGAGATTTGTTCACAACCTCTACTTGTCCATTTTAATGAGGGTAGTAAGGGGAAGAATGACCATGTCTAAACCCCAGTTTTGATGCTAATTCTTTCATCATTTCATTCTGAAAGTGACTGCCATGATCAGTGACAATCTCACTCAGGATTTTGAGCTTTGATATAATTTGATTGAACATGAAGAAAGTAACAGTCTTACCATCAGATTTAACTGTAGGCATGGCCTCAACCCACTTAGTAAAGTAATCTATGACCATGATAATGTGTTGATTCCCCCCAACCGAAGTTGGGTTACAATCCACAAAATCCACCCCCACTTGGTGAAGCCATCGACGATAACGAATGGATGGAGAGGAGCTGGATGTGAGCACATTTTCTGAGTGAATACCTGGCAGGGGTGACACTTCTTAACCGCTTCGACGCAATATTTAAAAACAAACGACCAAAAATAACTGGATCGCAAAAATTTGTTTATTGTCGCAAGCTCGAATAGATGACCACCACAAGCCCCACTTGGAACTCATTCAGAACAGACTCAACTTCTTTGTGAGTCAAGAAATGAAACAAGATACTATTTACCCCTCGACAATACAAAGTATCACCGACAATAAGGTAGTTCTTAGCTTGGTATCGTATACACCGTTGGTCATCTCTTGAGAGATGCTGAGGGACCTTCAAAGTTTGAAGATAGACAACAATATCTCCAAAGCAGGGGTCAGACGATGAGACAAGGAAAATGTGTTCATTCGCAAATGAATCAACTTGAATAACATCCTCATCTAACTGAGGGAAGTCAGATATTAACTTTGCAAAAACTAGTGATTTCTTGGATTTCGCAGAAGCGAAGTCAAGGTCAAATTCTTGTAAAATGACAATCCATTTATTGTATTTCCCCCCTATGATACTCCTAGTAAGGACGTATTGAAATGGATTGACATCGACAACCACAATAATTTTACAAAGCAATATATAGTGTCATAATCGTTGAACTGCGTGAACGACAACCAAATCTAGCTTTTCAACATGAGAATATTTGAGCTCAAGGCCGACTAAGTTTTGACTAAGATAGTAAGTGACGTGCTCACGAAGCTTGTCATCCTCCTGAACCAACACCATACCAATCGTCTCTTCGGACGCAGTGACATAAATCAATTAATCTCTACCGTATTCCGAAGACTTCAACAAAGACATCGATACCAATGCTTTCTTCAAAGCATCAAAGGATTCCTGGGCTCACTCATCCCACATAAAAGGAGTGTCCTTATTTAAGAGACACATGAAACCCTTAGTAATATTGGCATAGTTCACTATAAACCATCATAAAAAGTTAGCTTTTCCCTCTAAACCTTGAAGTTGATGAATAATGCGTGGGGGAGGCAATTGAAGTATTACCTCAATCTTTAACAGATCTACCATGATCCCAGTCTCAGAGACTAAAAATCCTAGAAGTCGACCTAACCTAATGAAAAATATGCATTTATGAGGGTTCAAACGTATGCGATAATGGTGGCATTTAAAAAAACTAGCCGAAGGTGTTTAGGGTGATCCACTCTCTTACGAGAGTGAGCAGCGAGATCGTCGAGACAGGCTTCGACTATATGCTTGAGATCGTGAAATGAAAAGGTCATAGCTCGTTGGAAGGTTGCTCCGGCGTTCTTAAGGCCATAAGGCATCTTCCGGTATGCGAATGTACCCCAAGGACAAATAAATGTCATCTTATGTTGGTCCTTGGGCTTAATCTGAATTTGGTTATACCCTGAAAATCTGTTCATAAAATAAAAAATTTCGCTTCCTGCACATTCATCGAGAATATAATCAATGAAGGGTGTCGAGAAGTTGTCTTTGGGACAGGCCTTATTCAGGTCACGAAAATCCATGCATACACGAATGGTTCCTTGCTTTTTATTCACAGAAACGAGGTTGGATACCCATTCAATCAAGGGAACTGGGTAGATAAAGCCAACGTTAAGTATTTTTTCTACATGTGCCTTAATAGCAGGGGCCTTCCTATGATTGACAACTCTAAGTCGTTGTTGAACAAGATTAGAATTCAGGTAGGTTTTAATCTCATGTTCGAAAATTCGAGGGTCTATTCCTGGCATCTCTTCTTATGACCAAGCGAATACATCACACAATTCTTTGAAGAGCTCGTTGTAGATCATAATTTCTTCCGGCGAACAATCCACACTGATGCATACATTTTCAATCTTGTCAGGAATACGAGAGATATCGATCGTGACGGTGGGAGAGATACTCGCCATGTTTCCTTCAGCATAAATTCCATGCGTATCAAGTGGAACTACGACATGACTAACTATCTCACTCAAGGTAGATCTAAAATCATCTTGTTCGATTCTAGCAAGTTCTATGAGAAAATAAGAGCGATGGTGCATATAATCCCATGGCCCTGTCAGAACCATTCATGGCCTCTACGATAGCTTCATATGAAGGTAAAGTATCATCGAGGAATTCATGTGAACAAGATGATGAAGTGGTCCACATGGGCTCGAGAACATGATCCTCCTCGTCCGTCTGTGAGGTAATAGGATCTGGATCGATGAAAGAGTCAAGAACAACCTGATACACTATCTCTGCTACCGATAGTGGCATGGCCATTCCAGTATGTGATTGAACTTCGCAAGATGTAGTCGAGGAAGGTAGGGTCCAAGGATCATTAAAATATGAAGTGCAACAAGGAACAAACCTCATTGAAGAAGCATACCTACTGGACATGGCATATATATGATGAACCGGTGCCATGAAGTCAAAGGTACCCATAAGGGATGAATACATTCCAACAACAATATTCTCAGTTGTCCGCTGAGAATTGTCACATCACGGGGATCGATGGTCTAATCGATGCATTGGGGATAACATATGAAAATGACAACTGGTCGATTGTCACGATCTTTCTGTTGTGATGAAAGCAAAGAGTGCGGAATACATATGATACGATTGCAGTCATAGCATAAGTCCAATTGCGTCCCAGTAACAAGTTATAGTCGAGGGGTGCATCAACCACCTCGAAATCCACCTCTATTGTCTTCCCACCTAACTAGACAGAGAAGGTAGGAAGAATACCATGAGGGCGGAAGGAATGACTGTCAAAAGTAATCAACATGGTCAGATATTGAGAAAGGGTTGGAGAGATGAGGGATTTCCAACAAACCAGGGACATCACACATGTTGTAGTGACTTCATCAACAAAAATACGTTTGATGGTATACTTTGAGTAACCCACGTGGATTTGGAATGCCGCATGGTAAGGCAATCAAGGCTTCACATCCATAACGTCAAACTTGATAACTTTAGAGCCATAATGATCTAGAGCTCCTAATGCAGATAATAAGGCATTCCTCTGTGAAGGACACGTTTGGAGTACCTCCAGAGCCGACATCACACAAGGGGTTTGACCTAGATCCTCAACAATAAAGTAATTATGGGAAGCTCTAGCATTAGGATTGTGGGTAGAGTGCTTGAGTACTCCTTTCAAAATATGAGGTGGGGGCTTTGGTTTTTTGATCTATAAAGGCATATCCGGAGGAGGGGGAGACTCTAGACCAGGTACAATCTGTGAAGAACTATAATTGCGAGACCGAGTGGCTACATTAACCTCGAATTTAACAATATTGATGCATAGATGGTCACCGTATTGCGTCAGTGAGTTTTCACTCCCACTCTCCGCATTTCTGGTATTTGAGGAGGTCGAGGCCATGTGCTGATTATGTGGAAAAGGATTAGTCAGCACAACGAGTGGTAGAGATAAAATCCTTACAACTTCCGCAAGTTTTGGGCATAAGAGGGTAAAGTGATTGTCTGTACAAATCTTGCAGGGAAACTTCACCTTCCACATTTCTTTCTTTCCCTCACCAGCATTGTTATTCAACTTCTCATTATTACCGTTGTCCTTGGGTTTATTATTATTCTTCCCACCCTTATGATTGTTACCACATCCTTTCTTTTTATTCCCTTTTGGTTGCTGGTTACCATTCAGGTTGGTCGATGACTACACATAATGTACATTTGCTGACTGAGTGGGAGTGGAGGACATAGATGAAGTTGTCCCTCCTATATAATGGCTTAGAGACAATTCTTTCAACTGGATTGTCATCAAGTCTGCATATTTCACATTGGAAGAGCCTACAATGCCATCGACATGAGGCCCAAACTTTTGTCTAGGGTCATAGTTTGACCTCGGTGTGTCTGTAAGAATCTCGTATAACATACCAGACTGAGCATATATAATATCTAACTGTTAGGCTTTAAAAATTGCTTCTTCTTCAGATGTAACCCCGGATGTAGAAGCATCCTTAGAAATATAAGGCTGTAGAGACTTAAGGGACCACTCTAGCAGGAATTCCGAGGGTATGTAGGCCTTGATCAACCTCTTTTGTCTATGCCACTCTTGGATGTGATCCAAGATATGGGTGGCTTTGTCCTGATGGAAGGCCGACAAAAGTTCTATGCCAACATCGTAATGAACCGACAATTGGAAGTGGTTGAGGAAGACTAAAACCATCCGATTAAAAGTTATGTATGTCCCCTCTGGTAGCTCTATATACCATTTCGCGGCGACCCCCTTGAGGGTGAGTTGAAACACTATTAAATTAATAGATTCATAGTTAAGGGAGTTCGAAGAGCACCAAAGGTGAAAAGTAGTGACATGATCACCAGGATCCTCAAAAGTTTGGGGCATAAGTGGGTAAGGTGATTGTCTGTACAAAGCTTGCAGGGAAACTTCACCTTCCGCCTTTCTTTCTTGCCCTCACCAACATTATTATTTGACTTCTCATTATTACCATTTCCCTTGGGTTTATTATTATTCTTCCCACCCTTACAATTGTTACCCCATCCTTTCTCTTTATTTCCTCCTGGTTGTTGGTTACCATTCGGGTTGGTCGATGACTACACAAAATGTAAATTTGTTGATTGAGTGGGAGTAGAGGACACAAATGAAGCTGGCCCTCCTACATACTGGTTTAGAGACAATTCTTTCAACTGGCTTGTCACCAATTCTACAGATTTCACATTGGCAGAGCCTACAATGCCATCGGCATGAGGCTCAGGCTTTTGTCTAGGGTCATAGTTTGACCTTAGTGCATCTGGAAGAATCTCGTATAACATCCTAGAATGAGCATATATAAGATCTAACTGTTGGGCTTTAAAAATCTCTTCTTCTTCAGATGTAACCCCGGATGTAGAAACATCCTTAGAAATATAAGGCTGTAGAGACTTAAGGAACCACTCTAGTAGGAATTTCGAGGGTATGTAGGCCTTGATCAACCTCTTTTATCTATGCCACTCTTGGATGTGATCCGAGATATGGGTGGCTTTGTCCTGACGGAAGGTCGACAAAATTTCTATGCCAACATCGTAATGAACCGACAATTGGAAGTGGTTGAGGAAGACTAAAACCATCCGATTAAAAGTTATGTATGTCCCCTCTGGTAGCTCTATATACCATTTCGCGGCAACCCCCTTGAGGGTGAGTTGAAACAATCTTAAATGAATATAATCATCGTCAAGGGAGTTCAAAGAGCACCAAAGGTGAAAAATAGTGACGTGATCACCAAGATCCTCACCAGTCTTGCCTTTGAATTTTGGAATATCTGAAGGAATCTTGGTGGGGATGGGGGGCCATGTCAGATCATGACACACAGGATCATTCATTAATCTAGATAGCTCTGACAGATTGAGCATGGCCAGAAAAGGGAGGCGGGGTTGCAACATATGGCCCCAAGCTCCCTAGAAAGATTATTGTTGGGGAATCACAACCCATCCAGGGTTCTGGTATGCACCATGGCCCTGTCTGGTATTGTAAGACCCTCCTCCAAACTGATTCATGAGGGATTGGTTGGGAACCATTCTAGTAGGAATGTTATGATGAGGGTTGTAAAAATTTCCCCAAGCTGAAGTGGCTCCAGGTTGGCGGTTTCCCAAGGTATGAAACTGACCCCCTCTTGGTGTGAATCCAGAGGATAAAGGTGGATTTTTCATGCCAAACGTGTTGGTCAGAACCAGTACAAAGGAGGTAGGTGTAAAGGATGGATCATAAGCAACAACTTATCTGCCAGGTTGATCACTCCATTTAGGAGAATTAGGACCAGGATTAGACTCAGGGTGAAAAGGAGGAAGGCCTCCAACTATAGGAGTCGTTTGTGGGATATGAGCACCACCAAATGAAAATGGAGTATGTGGAGGAGCCATGCCCTCAAGTCCAACACTAGTATTCAGATTAGATGCTGGGATGGAGGATGAAAATTAAGATGTGAAATTTGACATACCATAAGAAAAAGGGCTAGAGGTCGTAGGGATGGACTGAATATTGTAGCCCGATGAGTGACAAAGGGACCCAAAAGGGTTTGTGGCTGTAGGTTGAGAATTCACTATAGGATGAACAAGAGTGATGATAGGAACCTCCGGTACTACAACCGTTGTGGTTGAATGTGTCGAAGGAGTATCGTTAACTATAGTGTCTGTGGGAGTCAAAGGGATCCCAGTATCTTTCTGACTTGATTCAATACTCATCCTTGTATGATCACAAGTCTAGTAAGTGGAGGTGTGTGTACCATGTTTGATGACTTTACACCTTTTAGAAGGCAAAGACTCAAGATGCGGTGGTAATCGTAACAAGTGGCGAGACCTGCAGGGAAGCTGGTCTGGCTCCACGATGACTCAAGACTTGATATACAAAACAAATCCTAAGACCAACTAGTAATCAAAGAGCACACCCAAAATAAACAAGAGGCCAATATGCACACAAATAGGATAAAGTGGCTGAAAGGGGCCTCCCTTCCTAAAGTAGGTATACCTCACCCAAGAGGGGCCTGAGACTCCTTGAAAAAGATCAGAGGTATCATAATCAATTATAAAGGCCCTCGCGGGTTTAAAAACTAGTCGATCAAATCCCCCTGAAGAGGTAATCCTCCATAAGGGCTGTGTGTTGTCTGACCCTTATCTGACCCAGGGTACCTGCAGAATAACCCCTACAAGTAACCTATGCGGTAATGTGGTACCTATGTGAAGCAACTAAGAAACCACGATATAACCGATGCACAGGTGAATAGTCGTAAGTCAGGTCTATTGTATGGGAAGGGTAACAAAGCCCTAAACCTCGAAAGCACCACCTCTCACAAAGGTAAAGGTACTAGCAAGATCCCCATGTACGAATAGATCCACATAAATATATTTGACGCTAAAAAGGTATTGGGGGGATATCCCCTCAACCAACCTCATGCGACCTCGTGCTTAACTCTGGTGTAAGCGGAGCCTTCCGTCGTCACCAATTATACAATGGATTTCACCAATCCCTTAGTCAGACACATATGTTGATTTAATAGCCTTGGAGAAGTTTACTCACAAAATCCTATTCCAAGGCTCTAAATCCTAAGCTAGTTTGTGCACCCTAGAAAATAAAATCGTTTCTAATCAATTTTAAATTATCAATGTTGCTTTTAGTGGCCTTGCTTACTCAAAAAGGTGCGGTAGTGGAACTGATGATGTTATGACTCAACAAGTAAAATAAATGAATATAAATAAAATGCGAAGTCCTAAATTCAATTCCCAATGAATGATAAGCTTTTCAATATGCAATTTTCAATTTAATTATGCAATCTTTCCGTACATGTTCTAAGATCAATGATAAGGAACCAAAAGATCAAATGCCAACAATGAAAAACATTTAATATTTTTGTATTTTCAATATAAAATAATGAAAATACAAGGATTGAACAACATCTTGATATAAATATACTACTAAATGCAATCAGAGACAAACCAAGTAGGATATCAAGAAGTAAACACCCAGCCCCAAATGCAAGGACAATCAATGAAAAGGATGATGAGAAAGGCATTGCCGGAAAATTCAACCAAAGAAAGGTTTCCTATCACTCTGTAGGTACTTAAAAGTCATAACAGATACCTAAGAAGACTCAAAAACCATCAAAACTTACCCAACAAACATCAAACTCAACAACCAAGCACACAAGAAAGATGTACGCGACTGCTCAGGAGAAAACCACGTATATACACCTCTTGCAGAAGGAAAACACGCGTATGTACATGACTGTCAGCTAAAAACCCATGTATATGTGTTAAAACACTACTAGGTTAAGGATAAGGATAAGAAACTCAGAATCAAGGTGAGAAGATGCTGTCAAGCAATTAGACGACAAGAAACTCAATATAAATGAGAGCAATCAAAGGAGAAAAACACTCCAAACCCCAAAAAGAATATTATATCCCCAGTATGGTCGCCAATTCTGTTACGAGGAAAATCTCTCTATGGCATGGGGTAAACCACAACATAAGGAAATGATTGCATAAATCAACTCTAATCCCAGGTATACTATATAAACAAATATGATAACAAGACAAGATAAAGAGCCTACCTCGTTCAAACGTTCGATGAAGTCCACCGTTGAGCACTTGACCCAAAGCAATACACCTGCAACTTGTCCTCAACAACCAAGAAACACAAGAATATGGTGATAATATATAAAGTTAGGACATTCAATAGCATAATCCATAAATATTCATAACAAATATGCCCATGGAATAATAATTAAAATATTTGCAGGACATTAATTGTACGAGAAAAAAATATTTCTATTAAAATGTAATCAACATAAGTGAATGAATTACAAACTTCTGTGTCGGCATGGTTCGAAACCGAGAAACTAAGTCCCTTCCAGTTGGGCCTCCACCACTTCAATCCTGCACCAAAGGCAAGCTCATATAAGAGAGACAATAAGGTTCTCAATCAATTAGGGAAGAGCTTGGCGGCTGAACAATATGTTCAAACTTAAAAGGACAAAGGGATGCAGACTCAATATGAAGTGAATAATTTCTCTAGAGTAACTTTGCTCTCAAAGTTGAATTCTTCTCCTCTTTTCCATAGCTTGGATATGGCCCGTTTATAGCCTTCAAATGGAACTAAAGGGTCGAGTCAGAACATTTCCAGTATATGGAAGGTCAAGGATCACAGATCCTGTGACATGACATGGAAACCCGACACTATTTTTTAATTTTGGGCATAAAACCCGATGTACGCGAGCTGTAATGGTGCAACCTGCGTATATGCATGCTGTATAATAGTTAGGGTGCGTATATGTGGAAAAATATTGTTTTTAGCTCTGGGATTTACAAAAAGGGACTTCAAGGTTGCATAGGGAAATGGAAAAAGGCCTTTTGAGCAACTTTTCATAGGGTGAGGCAAATCTTGCTATAACACTAGGAGGTTGTTCCATGTTGATTTCTTCTTGCAAATCCCCATGCAAGAAGGTATATTTAAAATCCATCTAATGGACCTCCCATTTATGCAAGGCAACAAGGGCTAAAACAAGCCAGATGGAATTCATTTTGGCGATAAGGGAAAAGGTTTCATTATAGTCAATGCCTTCAACTTGAGAGAACCCTTTGGAAACTAACCGAGCCTTGTGTCTTTCAACGCTTCCATATGATGCATACTTATTTCTATAAACCCATTTACATATGAAATTTTTTCTTCCTTTCGGAAGAGGTGCAAGATCCTAAGTATCGATCGCCATTAAAGAACAATACTCTTCATTCATTGCTATGTCCTAATCTAGATGAACTAAAGATTTTGCAAATGTTTTTGGATCATGAATCTCTGAAAATTGAGATAAAAGAGAAGAGGCTTAGTAGAAATGTGAACATATCTACACTGGTATGAAGGATCACCAACAAGATCACCAACTGCTTCTCATGTTGAATGGGCCCATTTCATAAGCGATGGCGCTGGTGTAGGTTCATGTTCAATGGAATCATTTGGAGGAAGGTGAGTAGGCATAGGTGGATTTTTATCCTCATTGTAATCATTTAAGGAAAAAGAAACCATAATAGGAACAAAAGGTGGCACAAATGCTGAAGATGGCTCGCATGCCAAGATATTTTCATCAAATTTAACATCTCTTCTAAAAATAATTTCATTGGAATGAGGTTGAATTAGTCTGTAACCTTTGACATCTTCAGAGTATCCAACAAAAATGCACTTCTCATTTTTAGGTTGCAATGCTTTCCTTTTCTCATCAGGCATGTGAGCCCATGCTACACTACCAAATACACAAAAGTGGCTTACATCTAGCTTAATTTCAATCCATGCTTCTTTCAACGTTATATATTTTAGAGCCTTTGTGGAAGTGTGATTTACTATGTAATTTGCATAATTTATGGCTTCCTCCCAACAATGAAGACTTAATCCTTCAAATTGAATCACACAATTAGCCATTTTTTTTAATGTGAGATTCTTTCTTTCAACAACACCATTTTGTTGTGGTGTATATGGAAAATTATGTTGCATTTAAATGCCCTGTGCAATGCAATAACTTGTAAATTTATTGTTCACATATTCACCTCCATTATCTATTTTTAGCATTTTAAGTTGATGTCCAGATTGTTTTTCTACAAGGGCCTTGTTGTTATAGTCCAAAAATTCCTTGTCTATGCATACAAGACATTGACATTTTCATGTGCTATAGAGGGTTTCCCAACCATTTTACCCATGTAGCTCGTCCCCAAACTGAATAACCATATTTTTCTCATATAAAAAGAGATCTTGGGGTCTCATTTGAAAGACAAGCAAGAGAATAAGAAAACTCTACCAAAATCCCTTCCCTGTCCTAGCCCAAGTTTTGCATCCTATTTTGAGTTTTGGCCTCAAAATTCCCCTCCAGCCCTTTCACCTTATACAACCATTTCTCCTTCCCTAAGTGATAAGCTGGTTGTGAGAATATACCATGGGATTGGTGTATATTTTAACCTTGTACAATTTTTTTTTTACTAGAACGGTTAAAGATTTTTATTTAGAGTCTGGCAGAAAGGGCTTCCAGGGCCTTACAATACATATTCGAGTCTACTATGCTGATCTTCATCTTCAGCTTGGCACTCACATCCTTACAGAGAAAAATCCAGAAATCTAGATTCTGGTGATTCATAGACATATAATAATCTAGTCTACTATTTATCGAATACACGGTCTTCTGCAAAGGTCGATAGAGAAAACTGAGGGATAACACGCAAAGCCCACCATCGTTGTCCTGCCTTACCCAATTTTGGAGATGGCCTCTGATGTAGCATCTGAGATCTTGCTGATCGCCTTGGTTAGTTCTTCGACCTATTTCTCCAGCTTGCAGAGACAATGACCCAGATTGCCCATGATAATAGCAACGTCCTTGAGGCCCGCCTGGAGATCTTCTGTTAATTCTTCCCTTAGATCCTGGATCTCGGTGTTCAACAGTTCCCATTTCCCCTGATTTGTGGATGCTCTGACATTCTCCAGCTCTATTTTTAGCATGTCAAGTCTCTCCCGAGGAGAAAGAGATGGCTTTGAGGATGACTCCATTGCTTCTGCTCCTGTAACCCTGCTTCTCTTTTGTGCTCTGCAAATACCCGTGACTAACAAGGATACTAAAAAATGGCTTCGAGTGGTTCCCTCTATATTCCTTGTAACCTGCCAAAACCCGTGATCCCAGCCTGGCTTGCCAATGACGACGAATCTCTGAGCAAAGATCACTGTCAGTCCAGTGATATCTATACTGATTCCGGTCAATCCGAGATCCTTCATATGCCGTTGGGTTACCCACGTGATGAGACAAGGCAAGTGCAATCATAGTCTTAGGGAATTGTTTGGTTTGATGTTTCTCCATTTACAGTCAGCTGGGTTTTGCTCAGGAGCATACCACAGTTAGCCTCAGCGTCTGCCAGTCTATTCAAAATCCTCAATACGTGATAGATCTTATAATTCCTGAACTGCGACAACAGTAGGAGTACTTTCTTGTACGTGTGGGCAAGAGTAATATCCTTTGGGGTCTTCTTAGTATTCAACGCTTCAACAACCAGTTTGGAGTCACCAAAAATCGTAATCTTCTGGAGGTTCAGCTGCACCGCTTGTGTGTGACCTTGCCACAGAGCTAGATACTCAACTTGATTATTAGAGGCATATCCTAAGCCCCAAGCATAAGACAGATGGAGTGTGCCAGAGGGCTCAATAATAATGCCACCTCCTCTTTCTTGACCGAGGTTCCCTTTTGAGGCCCCATCGAAGAAGAGGCACCATTCATCAAGCTCAACTCTCCATTTGATGAAGTCCTGCTCCTCCATCCGAATTTCCCAATTCATCTTTTGCGGGGGTTTGGTGTCTTCCATGCTTTCCTGATTTTGGGTGAACTCCTGAAGCCAACATTCTTCTTCAACCGAGAGGGGGATCGAGGTTCTAATAGGAAGCTTCGAACTTAAGGCTTCAGAGAGCATAGTTCTGGCTTTAATAGCCACCTGGGATGGCAGTCTGCTTTCCTTCTTGAAGATTCTATTATTCCTCTCCAGCCAGATCTTCCAGCACAAGAATTTGGGGGTCCACATCCAGGTAGTTTTGAGGAGATTTTTCTTGCTCAGTGTGAAGGGAGATAATGTCATCCATCTGCTTAGAAGCTCTGAGGCTGAGGTTGGGAGAGTTAAGGAGACCGATCCTAAAAGAAGCCCCCAAACTTCTTTAGAAAAATCACAAGTAAAGAAGAGATGCTCAGTGGTTTCTTCAGCCTGATTGCACAGAGGACATCGTGAGGGCCCTTCCCAGCCTTTTCTCTTTAGATTATCACTGGTTAATATTTTGTTGTGGAGTAAGGTCCATATAAAAATATCTACTTTAGGAATTGAGGGAAAATTCCAGAGAGATTTCCACGGGGCTGGATTGGGAGGGACCCACGACATATCTAAAATTGCATAGTAGCCAGTTGCTGCTGTATAAAACCCCGAGTCTGATCCCCATCCCCTCTTATCCTTGGATCTGGCACTGATTGGCGACTTCCCTTGTAGATAATAAAGTAGAAGTGCGGCTTCCTCCTTAAACTCATCCGGATAATCTCCTAGATTCTAGCCTTCCTAGGATTCATTATCATCATTCCTCCAAAGGGAGATGTCCCATAACGTTCTGCAATTATTAGACAGAAGCCAATCTTTAATGTTCCTCAGTTCACTTAACCAAATAAGGGGTTGTTCTCCAAGAATGGAGTCCTCCCATATCCTAATTTTTGCCCCGTTCCCCGGGATCCAAGTGAGCTTTGAAATGAAAAAAGGAAGGGATCTTTTGCACAGGGTAAAAATCGGGGAACCTTTCTGCACTTTGGTAGGCTTCTCAAGGCATCTCCCTTTGTTACCTATGAAGTATTTTTTCTTGAGGATTTGCGTGCTCCAAGTTCTTTTCCCCGTGATCATATTCCAAATAATTTTACCTCCCATGGCAAGGTTGTGGACAACCACATCTCTTATATGAAGGCCCCCTTCCATCTTTGGCTTCTTGACCTTGTCCCATTTTACTAAATGAAGCTTCTTTTCACAGTTTCTACCGCCTTCCCAAAGAAATTTCCGAAGCATTTCATCTATTTTGTTTGTTATAGTTTTGGGAGCTAGAAGAACTGAGCACTGGTAAATTGGGAGGCTGGTAATGACCGAGTTCATCAAGATAACTTTGCCTGCTTTGTTGAGCCAAATTGCTCCCCACGCATGGATCTTGTTTTTGAGTTTGTCCAAAAGGGGTAGCCAGTGAACGACCTTAGAGGAGGCTTTAAATATTGGGATCCCCAGATAGGTGAATTTGTCCTAGATTGTGATACCTTCCATCTCAAAAATCCGGGCTAACTGCAACATTTCACGCGGAGTGCAATTCCACCCATAAATCTTACTTTTGTGAGAGTTTATTTTGCTACCCAAGCTGTCTTTATAATAGTCAAGTTCATATTTGAAGTTCCTTGCTGTCTTAAGGTTGGCATCGCCCAGTAAAAGGGTATCATCAGTGAACTGGGCGTGGTTAACATCCTTGACCTTTGGGACAAATCTGATGCCTGAAAGGGACCTATTTTGAGGACATCTCTGCAATTGGAAGCTTAACACCAAGGCTTGGATGACATAGAGCACAGGGGAAAGAGGGCAGCCTTGCCTTAATCCCCTTGAGGCCTAGAAAAAGTTTGCAGGAC
Organism: Picea engelmannii; assembly: GCA_009831015.1. Taxonomy (NCBI): domain Eukaryota; kingdom Viridiplantae; phylum Streptophyta; class Pinopsida; order Pinales; family Pinaceae; genus Picea; species Picea engelmannii. Next base: position 38,311 of record ML823053.1, read on the forward strand.
GACCATTAATCAAGGGGGCTATCCAAGGGGCTGAAATGCAGGCCTTAACCCACTCAATAAATTTCTGATTGAACCCAAAGTTCCTCATGACTGCGAAGAGAAAGTCGTGCTTGACTTTGTCAAAAGTGTTGGCCAGATCCAGCTTGATAACCCTGCCCTTATCTTTTTTCTTACAACTGGTATGAATGGATTTTTGGACTAATATAATGTTATCCAGAATCTGTCTCCCTCTCACAAACCCACCTTGATTTTCCGGAATTAGTTTCGGCAATATTCTTTTGAGTCTATTAGCCATTATTTTGGTGATGATTTTATATCCCGTATTGCAAAGGGAGATAGGCCTGAATATGTTGAAGTTTTTAGCACCCTTTTCTTTTGGGATGAGGGCCAAGAAAGAGGAGTTTGTACTGCCACCCAGCTTGGTATAGTTTTGAGATTTCATGACCATTCTGTACAAATCCTTTTTTATAATCTCCTAGTAATAAGTGTAGAATCGGGCTGTGAACCCATCCGACCCAGGAGCTTTGCCAGGATCTATATTGAAAATAGATTTCCTGATTTCTCTAATGCTAACAGGCCTACTCAACAGCAGATTGTCATCATCATTGATCAGGGGTGGAATTTCTGAAATAGGGTAAGAGTTCGGGGCCACTGGCTCCATATCAGGGGTGGAGTAAAGATTTTTGAAGAAGCAATGGGCAGCCTCCTTTATGCCCTGAAAGTCCTTTATGACTTGGTCTTGCATCTAAATTTCGCTAATGGAATTGTAAATTTTCCTAGCCTGGGCTTTCTTGTGAAAGAATGAGGTATTCTTGTCTCCATCTCGAAGCCAAAGTGCCCTTGATTTGACTCTCCAGTAGATTTCCTCTTCTCGATAGCTTTTGTGATACTTCCTTTGAAGCTCGGATTCCCGATTGAGTAGATCCTGGGTAACTGGGGATTCTTCCAAGATCGATTGATGCCTTTCCAAGGCCTTCTGTATTCTTTTCCTTTCATCCATAGGAGAGCGTAACCTTTTGGCCCACTCTTTCAATTTAAATTTGTGTCTTCTGAGCTTCTCTTCCCAAACGTAAAAGGGGGATCCAAAAACAGGTTCGTTCCAGGAGTTAGATACAAGGTTGAGAAATCCATCCTGACCTATCCAATTTGGACAAAAACAAAAAGGGATAGGGCCTAGCGATATCCCAGGAGAGAGGGAGAGAGTTATTGGTTTGTGATCCGAAGTATAATGTGGGAGAATCTTGGAGGCCGCTATAAGTCCAAGGGTAAGGAAGGAGGAATGAATGAGGAACCGATCAAGATGGGTAGCTATGTGACCTAGCCCGATCCTTTTATTGGACCAAGTAAATTTCCCGTTGATCGGTGAAATATCTTCAAGCTCCCAGTCCAACATCAAATCTTCTACCCACTCTCTAGCAGGATCCCGAACAATTGATCCCCCTTTCTTTTCGGCCAGAGAGAGAGTCACATTTAAATCTCCAGTGACTACTAAGTTCTCAGGGTTATGCAGGTTGAGAAACAGTTTTAATGAGTCCCAGCATTTTTTTTTCTCAGCATATGAAAAGGGAACATACAAGTTAAAGAGGCTTACCAGATGTCCAGAGTCTTTGTGGTGCAATTTAGTGAATAACCAGTGGGTGGTTCCTTCTTCTTCTACTAGGTCGAGCTTTGCGGAGTCCCAGAATATTGCTAATCCCCCCGAAGCTCCTCTGGCGCTTACTGCCCTACCAGGGCCTTTCTTCCAGAACGCATTACTTGCTCGGAGTAGGGCATCCTCCTCCAATTTCATCTCCTGGATTAGGAGGACTTCAAGCCTCACTAATATTACTAAATCCTTTATGGCTTCTTCTTTTAGGGTGCTGCCAAGTCCTCTACAGTTCCAGGAGACGTATTGCATTATTTACCTGGATGTGGAGGGTGACCCCCTTTCAGGGTCTTCCCTAGTTTCACCCCCGATCTGGTATTCACCATCTCTAGAATTGTGTACTGTGAACCTTGAACCACCTCCTTGTAGGATTGTTGTTCCCTTCGCTTCTTCTCAATCTTCCTACCCCGCTTTGGTTGTTCTGGGGTACCTAGCAGATTGCTTACTTCAGTGTCTCCCTCCTCCGAGGTTTCAGCTCCTGTTTTCGATCCCAAGCTGATATGCTCCTTTGTCAGACTGGAGACCATGGAGGGAGGGATTGGGTCAATTGGAGCCAGCGGCACCTGAACTTTTCCAGCTTCTGGTTCATTTGTGGGGGTTTGAGTTTATTTAGGAGCTTCTTGGGGGTTTAGCTTTGAACTGCCTTCCTTTGTTGGTTCTTGGGCCATTTTCTCCTTGTTTTTAGCATTGTTAGAGATTTTCCCTTTCTTCACCTTCTGCCAGCCTTCTGCGTCTTCTTTCCCAGTGATTTGCAGTTTGGGGCAATGCCTTTGGAAGTGACCATGCTCTTAACAGTTCCGACATTTGAATGGCAGGTGCTCATAGTCCAACTTCTGATAATGGGTCCAAGTTCCAACGGTTAACTTTACTGCTTCGGGGAGGCCAACTTCGAGATCAACTTCCACACAGATTCTGGCGCAAGTGTATTGTCCCTTATTATCAGCTCTGTCAATGAACCTTCCAACTCCGTTCCCTATTCTCTGCAGTGAGTCAAAGTCCCAACAGTGCATGGGAAGATTCGGTAGTCTGACCCACACCGACACTTCTTTGGGCAGGTCGACTGAGGGATCATAATATGGTGTCCATTTATTCAGATATAAACCCTGCGTCCCCATGAAATAGGGGCCATTCCTGAAGATTAAGCCTCGATCTTCTTCTGAGATGAATTCAAACACAAAGAACCCTCTTCCAATAGGGTAACAGGTTACTCCATGTTTAAGATTTGGCCTCCAATTTCGTTGAATCCAATCATCTGTGGTCTTGGTGGATGGCCAAAGACCCATGAACTGACCCACTAGCCCTTTTTGAGCCAACGCAAGAGCTATTTTCATTGGTTTCTCTTCAGGTAGAGCAATTTCAGGAATTTCCTCCAACTTCTTGATGAATTTTGGAACCATCGGAGGAGAGGACCTCTTACCCTTACTATTGACAAGCCTTCGGAAATCATCCTCGACCGAACTCGGAGGAGGTGGGTCGCCCTCCCCACCCCCAGGCACCGCCATGGAAGCACACAACGCAGCAACAACACCAACCCTAGGCTAAGAGAGAAGCCATTGCCTGTGTAGGATATTGCCAAGATGGATGGACTTGTACAATTTTTACTACAAACATATTTTTAGTAAAAGAACAAAAAAGATACAATGGTAAATACAAACATTAAACATAGATTTTCCCCCTGGAAACCCAAACCGGGAAAACAAGCATATTCCATATTCATTCATAGTGATACATTGTTTACAATACAATATACATATAGGAGCCAACGACATCCAAAACCCTAACCCAATGACTTGGATTAGTGAACAACCCTAATTCCTTATCCGAAAATAGAAAACCATCGGCAAAGAAACCATGTGCCTAAAAACCACCTAAATATGTGACACTCCTACTTGTGCAAAGAATATAACACATACCCAACAATTGATGCACTTGGAGCCACAATAAAGGACCCCAGATCTGGTTCGTGGAGTGATTTCCAACAAAGGTTGTAATCATTTTTGTCTTGAAACTTAATAAAAGAGTTCGTCCTTGTCCCAAAATCTTATATTTGTATGCTTTTATTGATTTATGCATTTATGTCTATATATGAACATTGAAAGTGATAAGTAGAGAGTGCATGTGTTGTAGCATCCTTTTCCTAAGATTTTGCAGGTTAGCTTTGGGAAGAGACCCACAATCTAGGAAGCTGCAAGGACGAAAGAGGTCGACACCGACCATAAGGACTAAAGGTGCACCCATTGACCTTCTTCCCTCTCTCTTGTAATTCAATTTAGATATTTTTGGGGTAGCTTAAGGGTAGAACAATCTTTTAACAGAAGTCAATGCTCTGCCTGTACCTAGACCCAATATAGGGGGATTTTCCCGCTAGCACTTGTAGGCCAAAAACTTGTCAAAAACTTCGCTCTTAAGTTTTACGAAGTAAACCCAAGTGCATATGGAGAAGCCATCAATGAAATTTAAGAAAAACTTACACCCAGAGAAAGAAGAAGAATAAAGCAGACCACACAAATCACTATAAACAAGCTACAAAGGGGTTGAGGCGTGCCAAGAGGCACATTTTTCAAAATTGTCCCAAGGATGTTTGTTGAGAACACAACTGACACATACACCATATCTGCAAGAAACAAGAGGAAGACCAGTCACCATGTGTTGATTACATAGTTGTTGCAATTAGCGATATTTTAGATGACCAAACCACTCATGCCAAAGTTTTCTCAAGTCATCTCTATGAGCAACAAAAACTAATGGAAATGATGATGACCCAAAATTTTCAAACTTATACAAATTGGTAATATCATCAACAATTCCAATTGCGAGGACATTCTTAGGATATTTTGAATCCTAGATTACAACTTGGTGAGGTGAAAACTCTATGGTTTTACCTTCACTTGAATGAGTGATCTAATACACTGATAGAAGGTTGTAGAAAAGACTTGGAACACATAATACATCATGAAATGACCATTTTCTACCTGAACCGTTCCAGACCCTACAACACTAAGAGATATATCATCACCAACACATATTTTCTTGGTGTTACATTCATTAAGAGTAGAAAATATGGCTTTATCCTTAGACATATGATAAGATGCTCCATACTCAATAAGCCACTCATAAGAAGACGAAGTAGAAGTTACATTGAAGGAGAAACCAGAAGCAAAAAGTGCATGTCCATGAGAAGAAGAAGAAGAAGAAGAAGAAGAAGAATCAATATTGTTGTTGTGCTTCTTCATTGCTACTTCTAAGGCTTCCACATGTTTAAAACATTTAGAATCCACATGACCATATTTCCCACAAAAGTTGCAATGTTTGTTAGTATTCTTACTTTTGGACTTTGCTCCTTTGTCACCATTAGGAGCTGAAGCTAGAAGAGAGGGTTTTAGACCCTTGTTTTTATTTTTATTGTGGCATGGATGTTTCTTCTTGATATTCTTGGATTTATTTTCTGCTAGGCCACTAAAGATTTGTTGGATGTAATTGCGGTGCTGATCAATCCAAGTTGCACAAGCTTATATTGCTATTCAATCATAGCATCACAAAAGGACTCAAGAGAGGGTTCTTTATAAGCACTTCCTAGATCTTCTCTGGTGGCATAAAGGTTAGATACAAAGAAAAAATATGCACTACCAAGCTTAACAAGAACAACATATATGCATCGATCTTCCTTCAGATCTAGTTTGCAGTCTATACATAAAAGTCTAAGTGTTTTGAACTTAGATAAGTAATATTCAATGCAAGAAAAATAATTGGGACTTAAATTCATTAATTGATTTTCTAACTGGTGGACTCTAATAATATTGCGTTTACCAAACATAACTTGAAGCTTTTCCCAAGCTTCATCAAGGGCATTGAATCTTTGAAGGTGAAACCTTAAATCGAGAGAGATGGACATTTCGATTAGTCCATTTGCTTCATCATTCTTATTAGCCAATTTGACTTTATTTTCATCATCAATGGGTTCTAGTTATTTTCCTAAGGTAATCTGGTACAATCCTTTACTTCTTAATACATCCTTCATATGGGATTTCCATGAGAAGTAGTGGGTACCGGTAAGAAAAAGATCATTGGGAGAAGCCATATTTTATATTTATTTATTTGATTAGGGAAATAAATAACTAGTTGGGCACGTACTCACGTGACACGTGGTCGTGTTATCCGACTGCTACCATTATAACCTCAGGTATGCCAACGTAGCTCCTCACGCGACACACAACACTAGTCGAGGGTTTTGAACCGATGACTTCCCATAACTGAGTTCCTTAACAATACACTCCATTACCAACTGTTCTACACCTTGGGGGATTTGGGAGAAGCCATATTAAACATGCAAAGAATATGGATTTAGAAGCTAAAACTGATGATCTAGATGGAAATCTCTTGAAAAAAATAGGATGTTTTAAAAAAATGGCATTGAAAATAGACTTCAAATGTGAAAGTTATACCCTTTTGAAGAAAAAACATAAACGATAACATAGAACCACGTGGAAAGTAGAAGTTGGTCCACGTGACAATGCTCCTCCTTAGCTAACTTTTCCTATTAGCTCACTTTTAAGTAAGTTACTTATGAAGTGACCCACTTTTATAGAACAAGTGGGAATCGCTTTTACAATGAAGTTACTTTATAAATGAAATTTGTTTGCAAAACAAATAGCTTAAAATAAAATATTAAAGCTATTTAATAGTGATTCAAATTTATAATTAAGTGAAATGCACTTTACAATGAATGCATTAACTTTTTCAAAAAAACTAACAAAAAAGAGCCTTGAACTCAAGATCTACTACTTAATAAAAAAACTTTTAACCGAGTGAGCTAGTGAAAAACACATTATAATCTTAAGAAGGAGGATTGAGGTGTTGTCGTTGTTGTTGTGGAAGATGGCCTTGAAGTGCGTGCTCAATAAAAAATAAATTTCATGCATTCACACAGACAAAAAAAATGCTTTTCAACAACAACAAGGTGTTAGATCTCATTTAGCTTACCCAGAAAATGCAAGTCTTCTCTCTGTTTCTGATTTACTGAGATCACAGAGAGCGCACAACAAAGAGCATATGCAGGTAAGAAAACACTTTCCACTCTGTTTATGATTTTATGAGATCATACAAAGTGCAGGGAAAAAAACATACATAGGCCAGAAAGAGTAGCAACCTTGAAACAAAAACTGAAAACCGAAATATTATCTTTGAAATAATTTTTTTAAAAAGGGCGTGTTCAGGCTTTAAATCTTCAGATTTCACTGAAATGGTCGTATCTTGGGAAAATATAAACCTTTTCGAGCGAAACAAAAATAATTCCTAACTGAAACGAGTGCTTTGGATGCAATGGAATAGTCCTCTTAGCCCATAAATGTACAAAAATGGTAGAAACTAGAGATGCAACAACATGGCTTCAAGATCTAGATATTCAACGAGAGCAGATCTTCAAATGCTTCCTGATACCATTTTCGACAACACATGTATTCCAACAGAGGATGAACACCTTCAATAACCACTCACACAACCAGATCAAAGATCAACACACCAATTATTTTACATGGTAAAATCCATGTGGGGAAACATTCACAGCTCCAACCAATGTGACCACTTGAGGCAATTTATATACGCAAAAGAAAATATATTACAAAGAGTTTCTCACAATCAATCATTGACAAATGACCCTTCATGCTATTTAGATAGAGATCATGGACCATTTGGGTGTTAAGCCACAAATGAATGTAGCCATTAAGATTGAGGAGAACATGAGTCGTCAGATCACTCTCTGTTGGGAACATATCGTGACCGCCGGATTAAAATTGCATACTAATGCATACTAAAGAAACACACTAAGAAACACACTTTATCCTAACAACACATTAGACCAAGTTGATCTTAACTAACTCCTAAGTGTCTAAATACCATAACACTATGGAACATTGGGAGTGGAAGGGAGATATACTTTGGTACAAGGGTATAATATTTTTATGCCCTAAATCAAAGTTGAAGCAACAAATTTTAAGGAAGTCCCGTGACTCTCCGATGGCAGGATTTGTAGGGTTCCTTAAAACATATCAAAGGTTAAAAATTCTTTATTTTGGGAAGGAATGAATAAATATATTCAAAAATTTGTAAGAGAATGTTAGGTTTTCCAAAGAGATAAAGGAGAGACAATAAAACATCATGGGTTACTTCAACCATTACACATACCTAATCAAATATGGGAAGATAATTTAATGAACTTCATTACAGGGTTGCCAAAATCTAAAGGTAAGGATGCCATTTTCATGGTCGTTGACAGACACACAAAATATGCACATTTTTACAGAATTCAAAGTACATATACAACAATCCATGTGGAAGAAGTGTTCATGAAGGAAATTCATAGACTTCGTGGTCTTCCTAAAGTAATAGTAAGTGATAGAGATCCAAAATTCATAGAATTTTTTGGGAAAGAATTATGGAAGATGAGTGGAACAACACTAGCTATGAGTTCAACATATCATCCACAAAAAGATGGTCAAACATAAATATTTATCAAATGTTTAGAGGGTTATCTATGATGGCATTGTTTAGACAAACAATCTTAATGGATGAAATTGATTCTTTTGGGAGAATGGTGGTATAATACTACATATCACACATCTACTAAAATGTTCGCATTTGAGGCACTTTATGGATATCTAGATCCTAATATATCTTACTTTTTGCAAGATAAGTCCAAAGTACATGTAATAGAGTCACATATGGAGAATAATAAATAGACTTTGACAATTCTTAAGGAAAACCTTCAAATGGTGCAAAACAGGATGAAACAACAAGCAAATCAACATCAAAGTGAAAGACAATTTGAGGAGGGTGATTGTGTATCTTTTAGACTACAACCAATCCACACTTAAGCAAAAGAAGATTAAAAAATTAGCTCCAAAATTTTATGGACCCTACGATATTATTCATAGGATTGGACATGGAGTATGAGTTAGATTTTCCTTCTTCTCACATTCATAAGGTTTTTCATGTATATTGCCTAAAAAAGGTTTTGGGACAAACTATGCTAGTGAAAATAGAAATTCCATAATTAGATGAAGAAGGGAAGTTGATTTTTGAACCAGAAAAAGTTATAGATCAACATTCTCTATTTCTTTGGACTAGAACCACTATGGAGTGCCTAATTGAGTGGAAGAATATGCCTCTAGAAGAAGCTACATGGGAAAATGAACAGTTCATGAAGAAACACCCTTAATTATGAGCTTTGAGGGATTTTTTTTTTTAAAAGGGGGGGGCTTTGTTAAGACCCTTGGGACCCTATGTTATATCCCTAATAAGAATTCATTATTAGCTTATTTGTTATATTAATAGGTATGCTAGAACCTTTTATTGCACCCTTTCATTATAATTGTACCCTTTGTCTCCTTTGTCTCTCTCTCTCTCTCTCTCTCTCTCACACACACACACACACACACACACACCAAGGAGACCTAGTCTTAACATAATCATATATTGTCTTGTGAATTTGATATATTGTAAAAGGAGGTTTTCTCCTCGAAGTGGACTGTATTCTTTGAATTTCTATCATTTTTAAGGCGCTTGGTTCATAACATGTTATTAGTTTGAAGAATAATATTAATAGGTATGAGACAACCAATATACAACTAGAGAATGAGGTTGCTTGCTTACAAGCCTCTAATGTTGAGCTTCATGAGGAAGTTGCTCCCCTTCATGTAGATAATTTCCTATTATTTGATGAATACCAATATTTAAATAAAGATTATGATATCTTGATATTGAAAATGGATGAGTAAGATGAGACCATTAAGGGATTGTAGGAATGCAAATAGGGTCTTGAACTAGAAATTAGTTGATTGCGAATTGTTGTGAAGAAATGGGATGATGTTGACCTTACAAAATGTTTATTTACTTTTCTAGATTTGTTGATCTTGCTTGTTTCCCTATTGATTGTAAGAAGGAGGATATTGATGTTTTGACACCTTCTAATGCTTTGTTGGCTACAAATGTCATGTTTTGTCTTAGTTTTGAGAAATATACTATAGGTATTGGGTCCCAACTATTAAGTACATGGGCTATTGATCAAAATCTGGACCAAGGGTCAAAATTTAGCTCAAAAATCAAAATTCTCGGAATTGCCTCAAAACGAACAAGTGCGTAGCCCTCGTTGTCACGAATGCAACGCAACTCGTTTGGGTTCAAACAGACGTCAGATGAGAGAGATATCGTGATCTGTTCGAATCTCCAAACAGGTAAAAAAAAATTGTGCTGACTGTACAGTCCGTACGGATGTTGACATGGCATGTCTGTATGATGATGTGGCAGAGTTGAATTGGGCAGAGCCGTATGACGCGTGGCGTGTGCTGAATTGGCAGTTTGGATGAATCAATTGGTGACACGTGGCATTATTTTGACAAGTGGTTTGGTGCCACGTGGCCCAGTCGTGGGCTGCCACGTGGCACCCTGTTATTGGTTTGGTGTTTTTTTAAAAGTTATGGAGTCTGTGGGGATCGAACCCCGAACCTCCCCCACTGTGGCATAGCCTTTGCAAAGTCCGCACTGCCAACATATCACACCCTGTTTCTTGTTAGATGAATGAGTTTAAATTTATTTAAATTTGATTAATTTTTAGTTTGGCGCGGGGTTGGGCTGGGGCTTAGCCCCAACCCGCGGTTGTATTGTTTACCATATGACCCGTTATATACACGGAGGCACACATATTTCATTGGAGTCCAGCCCTTGGTTTTGGGTGCTAATACATATGACCCGACCTCTATACAAACATGCAGGAATTGGTTTTTAAAATGGTTATACAACCATTCGATCGACACTTGGCGATTTTTCATTGGTTCAAAACTCAACCCTTTTCGTATTTGCGTGAGGTCACATGGTGACCCTTGTGACCATGGCTTATGCGGTTTGGGGGCCTAATTCCATTAACAGTTCGACAGATTGACCATTTTTGCGGTTACGCTCGTGTGCTATGTTTTAGCACGATTTGGAGCGCGTGAGCTAGGTTGGCCACACAGAGGTGCTTTTTGGCGAACCAGAGACAACAAGCTTAAAGGAAGAAAATGGCAAGAGGCCTATATTCTTCATTTTTTGGTCAAATGAGGTGCCGAAAAAGCCCGGATAGGGGTTTTTGGATGTTCTGAATCCATTGGCACTGTTTTCACAGGCATTTGAAGACTTCTTTTGCAGGTTTTTAACCATTGAAGTTTCAGAGAGCTCTAAGGAGCTTGAAGCCCTTATTGATTGAGGTCATGCTCAGATGAGCCCATGTCTATTTTCTGTGATTGAATAATCATTTTTGGCTAATTATTATGCTCTGAACACTTTGGAATAGGTTTCAGATCCATTTGAGGACTTTTACAGGTGTTTTTTCCACAAGGAAGCTCAGGGAAGCTTAAGGCCACATGTAGAAGAGGTCATACCCGGATGAGCCATGATCCGTTTTCAGAGTTTTACTAGTCATTTCTGGGGTTTTTATTTATTTTGAACCCAATGGTATAGTCAGTATTTCCATTGGAGTTAAGCAGCAGCTTGTAAAAGAATCTTTGACAAATTAATCCCAGAGAGCCAAGTCCATTGATGGAGGCTCAAGGAGATGTAGCCCAGAGAGGGGTGAACTCCTTTATCATGTTGTTCTTGTTGTGAGTGTTTGCTGGTTATTATTTGCTGCAAGTTATTTTTTCTGTTGTATTTATGAAAATAACATATTTAATCTTGCAAATACCTCACACATAAACATTTAAAAGAAGAAGCATAAGCTTGGCACATAATCTATCTTGCATATTTTAACACATTGAGCAAGGTCCTGTAAAGTTTTATTTTAATGAAGTAGAGGGTGCTTGCATAGCATAACAAGTCAACCCCCTATTTTCAGATTAGGTGGTATCAGAGCATAATTTGTTTTTCTCATGTGATTGCCATTGATAGCTTGAGATTTAGTTGTTGGTATTATTGTGCAAGTTTTGTGTTGAAGTTTGATATCTTGCAAGGATGGAGGAAGCTTCAAACATTGGTAGTTCTCATACATCTTCATTATCCAAGTTCTTTGTCAAAGAGATGTTGAAGGAATTTCTAACCATGAGAGATGTGGTGAAAGAGATGTGGGAAGATAGAAAGGAGAGCATTGCCCTTGAAGAGCAGTTGATGGCCATGAAGGAGGAGAAAGACCAGCTTCTTGAAAAGTTGCATGAGATGGAGACTCAACTTCATGAGGCAATGGAAACCCTTACCAAGTACATGCATGAACATAAGGTATGTAATGTTATTTTATCTTCAAATTCCTCTCAAGATGAATGTTTTTGTGTTTTTGAAAATCACACAAGAGGAATAGGGTCCAAGTTATTGTTAAAAATGGGCTATGAAGGTAAAGGATTAGGCAAAAACGCACAAGGCATTGTTGAGCCTATTGTTGTTGAAGAGAGACCCAAGTATTGTGGTCTTGGATATGAACAAAGAAATGGAGAAAATTCCAAAGTTGAAGAGACAAGGGAAAAAGTTCCAAGAACAAATTTTGTTTCAAGTTCACCTCCTCAAGAAGGATATAAAGGTGAAAGTTCATGAACTTTTGTTGCAAGTTCAATCTCTCAAGCATGCAAAGTTTGTGTTCAAGATGAATGCAAATGTGTGAAACAAAAGAGTTGTGACAGCCATGAGGACACGAACACTGTTGTTGGTCTTCAAAGGAGAGCTTGTAACTCTTCAAATTCACCTCCTCAAAGAGGCGATAAAGGTGAATGTTCAAGGTATAATTCTGCTTATCATTCAGTTGCTTTTGATTATGTTAAGAATGATAAATTTGCATGTAAAAATGGAAGAAAAAATCCATGTACATGTTGTGGTTTATATAACCATCATGTTTCAAAATGTTGGAAAAGATTGACCACTTTCAAGAAACTTTATAAGCAAAGACAACTTGAAAAGAGGATGCAAAAGATTTGCACTCATTGCCAGAAGAGGGGTCATCTCATTGACCAATGTTGGACATTGCATCCAAACACTCATCCATAATACAAGAAGCGGATGGATAAAGAGATTGGCAAGAATGGAAGAGGATATTCCATCATCGATGTGTGTCAAGATGATTCACAAGAGGACGATTTTCAGCAGAAAAAGTCACCGTTGAGTTGGCTTGGTAAGAAATGGTTGGATTTCTTGAGCAAGTAAGGCTTGCATTTTTCTGTTGTAGATGCATATTTCAGACTTATGTATGGATTTATGTTGAAAGCATGACAAGTTGCAGCAGTTTATCACAACTTGTATGATGCAAGTTGCATGTGAATGCAATTCATTTGAAGGCATTCTCGTTGTTGCACAACTTCGCCAGGAGGATGTAAAAGATGGGTATGATTTTCACTTGTTACAACCATATATCTTTTTCATATTCCACTCTTATGTACCCACATGTTTCGGGTTTATGTACTTATGTTTGTACTGGAAGGAGAGTTGAAGAGTCATGCACATGCGTTTGTTTTTGTGTATGTGTAAGCAGTGAACCTGATGATAGTTCATCATGAATGGCTCATGATTGTAAAATGATTGTGTATCATGAATGTCGACTTGTCAGTTTGAGAAGGTCAAGATGTTTCAAATGAGTCTCGACTTGTGTCGATGTTTTCTTGACGACTATGTTGTGTCGATCATGTTTTTTTACTTGTGTTGAGTTGATGGTGTTTGTTGGCTTGTAAGTTGATTTTGAGTACACCAAGATGTAGGAAAATGCCATGTGCTTTGATGAAGTACAAGATGCGACCATTTGCTTGAAGAGCGGAAAGACTTTGTTAGCATCATATTTAGTCTTGTATAAATTTGTTTTCAAGATTGATGGTTTTCTTGGCTTGTGACAAGATGAATCAGGAAAGTTTTTGCAGCCATTGTAGAGCGGATTGTTTGACGTCAAAGAGTTCACAAGAGGGACTTGATTCTCAGTGGGAAGTTTGGCAGTCTTCCAAGCAAAAAGATAACAGTGGGTCAGCAGCAGCCAGAGAACAGTGGTTGAGGGACATAGTCAGTTGCAGTGCAAGGCATGTCAAAGTATCCAGGTGATTGCCAAAAAGACTTTTCAAGTAGAATCAGTTGATAGAACTTGAAAGCATAAGAGTATTCAAGCTCAGATAGATAATCATAAGCTTTTGTGGGTCCAAAATCCTTTCAGTGGGAAGGCATGATCAAAATCTGGACCAGGGGTCAAAATTTAGCTCAAAAATCAAAGTTCACGGAATTGCCTCAAAACAAATGGGTGCGTAGACCTCGTCGTCACGAACCCAACGCAACTCATTTGGGTTCAAACAGATGTTGGATGAGAGAGATATCGTGATCTGTTCGAATCACCGAACAAGTAAAAAAAAATTGTCCTGACTGTACAGTCCGTACGGATGCTGTCGTGGCATGTCCGTACAATGACATGGCAGAGCTGAATTGGGCAGAGCCATACGACGCGTCGCATGTGCTGAATTGGTAGTTTGGATGAATCAATTGGTGACACATGGCATTATTTTGACAAGTGGTTTGGTGCCACGTGGCCCAGTCGTGGGATGCCACGTGGCACCCTGTTATTGGTTTGGTGTTTGTTTAAAAGTTATGGAGTCCATGGGGATCGAACCCTGGACCTCCCCCACTGTGGCATAGCCTTTGCAAAGTCTGCGCTGCCAACATATCACACCGTGTTTCTTGTTATATGAATGAGTTTAAATTTATTTAAATTTGATTAATGTTTAGTTTGGCGCGGGGTCAGGCTGGGGTTTAGCCCCAGCGTGTGGTTGTATTGTTTACCATATGACCCGTTATATACACAGAGGCACGCATATTTCATTGGAGTCCAGCCCTTGGTTTTGGATGCTAATACATATGACCCGACCTCTATACAAATGCAGGGGAATTGGTTTTTAAAACGGTTATACAACCATTCGACTGACACTTGGCGGTTTTTCATTGGTTCAAAACTCAGCCCTTTTCGTATTTGCGCGAGGTCACATGGTGACCCTTGTGACCACGACTTATGCAGTTTGGGGGCCTAATTCTGTTAACGGTTTGACAGTTTGACCATTTTTGTGGTTACGCGCGTGTGCTAGGTTGTAGCACGATTTGGAGCGCGTGAGCTAGGTTGGCCACACATAGGTGCATTTTGGTGAACTAGAGACAACAAGCTTGAAGGAAGAAAATGGCAGGAGGCCTATCTTCTTCATTTTTTGGCCAAATGAGGTGCCGAAAAAGCCCAACTAGGGGTTTTTGGATGTTCTGAATCCATTGGTACTGTTTTCACAGGAATTTGAAGACTTCTTTTGCAAGTTTTTAACCATTTAAGTTTCAAAGAGCTCAAGGGAGCTTGAAGCCCTCATTGATTGAGGTCATGCTCAGATGAGCCCATGTCTATTTTCTGTGATTGAATAATAATTTTTGGCTAATTATTATGCTCTGAACACTTTGGGATAGGTTTCAGATCCATTTGAGGACTTTTAGAGGTGTTTTTGCCACAAGGAAGCTCAGGGAAGCTTAAGGCCACATGTAGAAGAGGTCATACCCGGATGAGCCATGATCCGTTTTCAGAGTTTTATTAGTCATTTCCGGGGTTTTTATGTATTCTGAACCCAATGGTATAGTCAGTATTTCCATTGGAGTTGAGCAACAGCTTGTAAAACATTCTTTGACAAATTAATCCCAGAGAGCCAAGTCCATTGATGGAGGCTCAAGGAGATGTAGCCTAGAGAGGGGTGAACTCCTTTATCATGTTGTTCTTGTTGTGAGTGTTTGCTGGTTATTATTTGCTGCAAGTTATTTTTTATGTTGTATTTATGAAAATAACATATTTAATCTTGCAAAGACCTCACACATAAACATTTAAAAGAAGAAGCATAAACTTGGCACATAATCTATCTTGCATATTTTAACACATTGAGCAAGGTCCTATAAAGTTTTATTTTAATGAAGTAGAGGGTGCTTGCATAGCATAACAAGTCAGCCCCCTATTTTCAGATCAACTATGCTAGAGGTGGACTTGGGAAGAGTGGAAACAGTATTACTATTCCAATTACTTGTGAGATTAGATCACCTAGAGCTGATCTTGAATATGATGAGACTTCATTGACAAATAGGAGTGTCTTTACGAAGACTAGAAGGGTCTTATTTGTCACAAGTGAAAGTCACGTGACTGAGGTAGGAAAAATAACTGATTGTTGATGATTCTTCTTAGCTGAATAAATATTTGGTTGATCATTAAATTCCAATATTTGAAACTATTATTATAGATGAAATCGTTGTTGATGTGCATGATTATCTCAAATATTTTTACTTAATGGTTAGGTGATGGTTATTGAAACCACCCGAACAATCATGACATTGTATATACCCATGAATAATGAATGCAAAGTGGTTGGTTAACCTTCCCAAACATATGTCTTAAGTATTTACCTATGTATTTATCAAGATGTATTCCTTTCTTGAATACTTTGGAGCTTTTCCTAGTGGGTCTCACCTGCACATAGAATATTAGAATAAATCATGAGATAAAGATGGTGCTCTCTCTCT
>ML823053.1:54609-70527 GCA_009831015.1 Picea engelmannii
TAGGAGGTGTCGAGGAAGAGTTATTGAAGAACAATGGGAGGTTGTTACAAGAAATGTTGTTCAAAGGTGTTGCAAAAATGAAAAGATAAGTTTGTTATAATAAAATACTGAGTTGATGAGTTTGTTGCATCGATGTCTCCTAACTAGAAATAATTTGATCCAAAATTTGTTTATCATCGATATATCAATGAGATGTGATTGGTTAAACTGTTATAGGGAAGCTATGATGCTTAAGAGAATGATTTTATTGATGTTTAAGGGAACACTCTTTATTGATTATGCATGCAAGAGAGAGTTGGTAGCATTGTGTAGAAACATTAGTGGTTGATTCTAGTGTGAGTTACCATTGTAGACCCTCCTCTTATGTGTGAAGAAGATAAATGCTCGTGGCCACTGATGGAAGAAGTAATTGTTGTTACTGTTCAAAATTTTGTTACTACCAATGTACATTAGGGGAATTTTGAGGTTAAAAATGGGCACGAAAACAAAAAAAGGAACAATCAAAATCAACTTTAAAAGAACCAATAGGATTCAATATGATGATGTCAACCATAAGGGTGGATATTTTTGGAGTGAAAGGAAGAAAACTACTTTTTTAATCAAATTTTCGACTTATCTCATTACATGTTTACTCAAATTCCAAGTGTGGGCACTCATCATATGTGGAATTAAATTCTACATCCAACAAGTATCCACTTTGCATGCTTTTGATAGACCCATAGTGAGATGAATTGAAAATATATGAAAAAACATGTTTCTTGAAAGAAACACTTTTTTTCCATGTATTTACAATTTATCTAACTATGGGTTTATCAAAAGTATGTAGAGTGGGTACTCGTTGGATGTGAAATTTAATTCCGCATCCAACAATTGTATACACTTGAAATTTGAGTAAACCTAGAGGGATACAAGTAAAAACTTTGATTAAAAAAAGGTTTTCTTTCTTTCCCTTTGAAAATTCATAACTCTTGTTTTATTATTTTCCCCAGGAGGCCCATTTTAGACCTCAAATTTCCCTTAATATAGACCTTGACCTTTGTAAATTGTTGAGATATTGACCGCTGCCACATGTGAAGTGGGTTGCATTTTTCATTAAGAGAAAGAAAATCCAATAGTTGTGTTGAATAATTTTAGAAAGACATAGAGAAAATTGTAGTTAATGTATTGCCAATTTGCAAAGATAATGTTACATATTGTCATGTTAATTTTGATACAGTGATGGGTTAGTCAACTTCTTTTATTTTATTTCTTTATGGGTCCAAGATTGTAGAAAAATGGTTGGGGAATAGATGAGGTAGAGAAGCGATCAAAGAAGTTGACTGAGATGCAACTCAGGTTTAGTTGAATTGAGCACAACTGATGACAAGTAACATCCTTCGCCTATAAAATGTTAGGAAATGTAATTGCATTCTAACCCTAACATAAGATAGGAAGAAATATTTTAAGCTAGAAAAAAATGACAAAAGAAAACACACAATACATAAAGATTTTACCCTGGAAACCCAAACGGGGAAACCAACATTCCTTGAGCATCTTTCTCTCTTGTTATCTTATTCATCCAAAATAAAAAGTTACATGCCTAACCTTGGTCTACACCTAAGACACAATCGACATCATACTTTCTTGCTTTCACAAGAACAACCTTGTAGCCATTTTGGCTTACACCTACATGAACGACAACCTACTGCTAAATATTAGAATGAATATCAATGTTAATATCAATACAACACACCTTATCTATAGGATTTATAGTAGGTAAAACCTTAAAGAAAGGTGCCAAAATACGGTTATACATCCATGCATATCATTGGCCTCAAATCTCGTGAAACTCAGGATTCTGTTATAGTCAAATTCCAGCCAGATTACCAATTGACCTTGATTTGTTCTTCATCCGGTTGCCACATAACCGCTTGTTGACCTCTTGACGACTGACCTCTTTGACTTGTTGTTGATCACTTCGACTTCAAATTTCCTATCAGTTCAACTTCCAACCAATCCACCTCAACTTTCACATCCAGTCGATCCACCTTGACTCGACTTTCACTGCAAAGAATATAACAACCCAACATTCTCCCACCTGATGTATTATTTGATGAACATGGAGTTTTCCTAAAATTTTGTTTACAAACCTAAGGCATTAATTCCCATTACCTTTATACACTAAGAGAAATTCACAACACTCACATAATTGGTCAAAGAGTCTGCTATGTTTTCCAATGTGTCTACTATCTCTAGCAACACCTTGTTGCTTTCCACCACGTCTCTCATGAAATGGTATTGTACATCAATATTCTTAGTCTTGGAATGATAAACCGAGTTCTTTGCTACAAATATTTCACTTACAATGTTGCAATTTATCTTCATAACTTTTTTCTCAAACCTAATCCATGAACATAACCATTGCAATGATACTTCTTCTTTGCTTCCATGGGTGGCTGCCATGTATTCAACTTCTGTTGTTGACAAGGCTACAAACTCCTTTCACTTACTCATCCAACTGATTTCTCCACCAAACATATTGAACACATATCCACTAGTCGACCTTCGTCGATCTAGATCTCTATCCCAGTCGGTGTTGACAAATCCATGTACATCTACCTCACTGTAATCTCGAGGTTTCCCTTGGTAGCATATAGAATAGTATTTTGTGCCACAAAAATACCTGAATACTCTATTGAAAACTATCTAGTGCTCCTTTCCAGGTGTCAACATGTATCTACTCATCAGTCCCACTACATGGGAAATGTCTAGTCGAGTGCAGACCATCAAATACATTAGACTACCAACAAAAATTGTATAGGGAACACATGCCATGTTCTCTATTTCTTCCTATGTCTTTGGAAACTATTCAAAAGTTATCCTTCCTCCCATAGGAATTGACACCTTTACAGGTTTGTAGTCCTGCATGTTGAAACATTTCAAAATATTTTCAATATACTTCTTTTGATTCAACCAGAGCTTTCTAGTTGCTCAATCTCTCTTGATATCCATTGCGAGAATGAAGTTCGTTGCACCGAGATCCCTCATGTCTAACTTGGATTATAACTTATTCTTCACCTCCTTTATTGTATTCATGCTATTTCTGATAAAAACATGTCGTTGACATATAATGCTACATATATGAAACACCCACCTTCTTTCTTGGAATATATGCAGTGGTCTGCTTTGCTTCTCACAAATCCCAAACTAAGGATGTATGTGTCAAACTTTTGGTACCACATCCTTGATGATTTCTTTAGACCATAAAGGGATCTTTTCAATTTGCATACTAGATATTTCTTGCACTTTACTGTAAATCCTTTAGGTTGTTTCATGTAGATTTCTTATTTCAGTTCCTCATGTAGGAACATTGTCTTTAAATCCATTTTTTCTATTTCCAAATCAAATACTACAACTAGAGAATTTAGTACTCTAATGGAAGTTAATTTTGCAACAAAGGAAAAAATATCATTGAAGTCGACTCCTTCGACTATACTCTTTCACTACCAGTTGAGTTTTGAATTTATTGACTTGACCTGCTGCGTTCATCTTCTTCTTGAATACCCACTTGCTACCGATGAGATTTATTCCACTAAGATATTCATCTAAATCACATGTCTCATTCTTGTGTAAGGATTCCATTTCTTCGACCATGGTGTCCTTCCAGATTCTACCCTCTGTTGAGTCGAATGCCTCCCGGATTGACTTGGGCTCCTCGTTAGTGGTAGTTGACACAAGTGTGGAATGAAAGTTGGGTGGACTATACCTTTCGACTAGTTTTCTTACTCACTAGAACCTCCTTACAACTGGGGTTGGTTGTTCCACCTCTTCATCTGATTCAATCGACTCATATGAGTCATCTTCTTCTTCATTCTTCAGTTCAAATCACACCTTCTCTAGATCATTCTTTGTTTGAACCACCACTTCAGACTCATAATTCCTTCTGACTTATCTGAAGACCACATCTTGATTGTACAATATTTTCCTTGATGTAGGATCCCAATGCTTATATCCTTTCATTCCTTCTTTGTATCCAATGAAAATACATTTGACTACCTTCTTGTCCAACTCGCTCCTCTTTTCCTTGGGAAAATGAATGTATGCATCACATCCAAATACTTTGAGATGTGAAACCATAGGCTTCTTACTAAACCATACCTCATGTGGAGTCATGTTGACCAGTTCCAACAAAGAAGACATATTCACCATACATGCAGTGTCGACTGCCTATGCCCATAATTCTTGTGCAAGCCCAACACAATTGAGCATGCTCCTTGCCTTGTCCATGAACATTATGTTCATTCTCTCAGAAAATCCATTTTTCTATGGGGTATATAGTGTGTTATTTTGGTGTGCTATAACACACTACTTGCACAAATACACACAATCCCTTCCAAAGAATTCACCACCATCATTAGTTCTCAACACATTTATCTTCTTATCTGTCTGGTTTTCAACAAGAGACTTAAACTCTTTGAATTTATCGAAAACCTTTGATTTATTCCTCAAGAAATATATGCATGTCTTCCTAGAAAATTCATCTATGAAGGAGATATAATACAAGGATCCACCAAGCGAAGGCACTGAAACAGGGCCAAACACATCACTATGAACCAATTCTAGAATCCCCCTTACCCTTGTCACTCCAAATGGGAACCTAACCCAGTTTTGTTTTCCATATATGCAATGTTCACAAAAATTGACTTCTAAATTACATTCAAAAAAACCTTCGACCATACCTTTGTTATGCATAACTCAAAGTCCTTTTTCTCTGATGTGTCCCATCCTCTCATGCCATAGCATGGTCAGGTTGACTTGATTAAGACTTGTCGATTTGGTTTGAATTGACTTAGCTCGAGTCTATTCGAGTTGAGTCGAAGTCGATTCAACTTTAGGACCAATGATGTTGATACATCCAGTCAAGTCGACATTCACTAGTAACTTGTATAGGGTTCCAATCCGAACTCCTTTCATTAATACCATCACACTTTTGACCATTTTGCATGTATCCTTTTGAAATAGTGTGTGCACTCCTACATCACTCATCTTGTTGATATATATCAGGTTTCTTTCCAAACCCAAAATATGTAGCACACCTGGAAGGGTTCTACTCAACCCATCATGTAGTATCAGTTGGAATCTTCCCCATCCAGAAATTTTGGTTTTCAAGTTGTCCCCTAAGAATGCCTCTCCTCCTTCATATCATTCATATTCATAGAAACATTCTCTATGTGGTGACATATGATAGTATTTTCCTGAATCGATCAACCAAAAATCTTGATTCGAATGTGTACTAGTCGATGCCATATACACATCACCTCCTTTATCTGGAGTCATCTTTCTCTCATTCGATAGCTTCTCATCATATCATATACTGAATTCCATTGCATTCGACTTGTATTACTTTTTGTAATTCCCAACTTTATTGCATTTCCAACATCTTATCACTGACTGCACCGAGGACTCAAAATTTCTACCGGAGAATTTTCCTATATCTTTGTCAACCAGTCGACCTCTCACCACTAATGCATATTTGGTTGAACCTTCCATGTTCTTCCTTCTCATTTCTTCTAACAATATAGATGCGACCACGTATTCTATTGCTAATGTTGTTGAATTACTCCCTATAACCATGACTAATCTATCCCAAGAGTTTGGAAAATAACATAATAGGCTAATACATTTCTCCTCCTTAGTGATTTTTGTTGGGTATATGTTATATTCTTTGCATGACTAGCTTTAGTGTATGCTACGTTGCGCAGGGGTTCGGGGGAAACTCCCCCGATAATTGTTTTTCCTTGGGAAACATGTCACATTTTTTCCTCATTTTTCATGTTGCCTTGATTTTCACATCCATTGTTGGGCGGTTTTTCGGCACATGGTTTTTGCCAATCGTTTTCTATTTCCGGTTAAGGAATTAGGGTTGTTGACTAATCTAGGTCATTGGGTTAGGATTTTGGATGTCGTTGGATCCTATATGTATGTTGTATTGTAAATAATGTATCACTATGAATGAATATAGAATATGCTGGTTTTCCTAGTTTGGGTTTCCAGGGGAAAAATATTTGTGTAATGTATGTATTTTCCATTGTATCTTTTATGCTCTTTTACTGAAAATATGTTTGCAGTAAATATTGCACGAGGTTAAAATATACATTTGGTATCAAAGATTTGTTGGCTTCAGGGGGATGCCTTTGTGGTCAAGGGTTTCGCTCAAGACTGTGATAAGCCTTGTTACAGTGGGAGATCCGTGGTGTTGATTTTTTAGGTGAAAAGAAAGGCAAGTAGTTTGAAAATGGAGATTGAGAAGTTTAATGGGAAAAGTTTTGAGCCATGGAAGCTCAATATGGAAGATCTGTTGGTGGATAGGGTTTAGTGGATCATGGTGGCTCCAAGTACTGCACCTACAGGAACTTCAACAGATGACTGGAAAAAGTTGAATCAGAAGGCGAAGAGCACAATCTGACTATGTTTCTCAGATTAAGTATCACTGAATGTGTCAGAGGAAGCTACAACCAAATATTTATGGGATAAGTTGGGGAAGTTGTATCAGTCTAAGTCCCTAGTAAATAAACTATTCCTGAGAAAGAAGCTCTATAACCCGAGGATGAGAGATGGAGACTTGGTGGCTGGTGGAAGAGCATTTGAATGCCTTCAATACTGTGGTAAGTCAGTTAGAATATGTTGAGATTAAAATTTCAGATGAAGATAAGTGTATCAATTTACTATGACCTTTACTAGACTCGTGGGATAGTGTGGTTGTGGCCATAGGTAGTAATACAACTGCCTTGAATTTTGATGAAGTGGTCTCATCCTTGTTGTTGGAGGAGATTAGACGAAAGAACATGGAAGGATAGAGTACATATGCATTATTTTCAAGAAGACGCTCCCAGGAAATAAATATATCTATGTCCTCAAGTCGAATATCTAAGTCTAAGGGAAGATCTAAGTGTCCTATAAAGTTTATAAAGGTATGCTGGAGATGTGGAAAAGAAGGGCACTACAAGAATCAATGTAGATCCAAAGTTGAGAAAAAGAAGGGATCTGAAGAATCTCCTTCTACAGAAGAAAATACCTCCAAGGAAGAAGGAGGGGATGTGTACTTGGCTTCTTCAAGCACACATACAAATCATGAGGCATGGTTGGTTGAATCAGGTGCATCCTTTCATATAACTCCCCACAGGGAGTGGTTCTGTGAATATGAAAGGTATGATGGAGGTAATGTTTTGCTAGGTGATGACTCGACAACCAGAATCATAGGTCGAGGAAAAGTCATGTTGAGGCTCATAGATGGAAGCATTAGAACATTACATGGTGTTCTGCACATCCCGGGATTGGCCAAAAATTTGGTTTATGTAAGAAAAATGGACGATGCAGGGGTAAAAACAATAGTTGAAAAGGAAACCTGTAGGATGGTTCGAGGAGCAATGGTGCTGCTAAAGGGAGTTCGGTTTGGAAATCTGTATAAGCTACATGGAAGAACTATTAGTGATGGGTGTAATAGTTCCATTGTTCCTGATATTGGAGTTGAATAAGAAAGAAATCCTACAGTCTCTGGAGAAAAGGTTTTGCTGTGGAATCAAAGACTGGGGCATATCGAAGAGAAGGGTCTTCGACTACTACACAGTAAAGGTATGGTTGAATATGTGTCTAACTGCTCTCTGTATTTTGATTTTTGTGAACATTTTTTATATGAGAAGCAGAGTCGGGTAAGATTCTCCTCTGGTGCAACGAGGGAAGAATGAATTTTACAGCTAGTTCACAATGATGTGTTTGGACCTGTGTCAGTTCCATCATTGGGAAAATCTATGTACTATGTCTCATTTGTAGATGAATTCTCAAGGAATACTTGGATATATTTCCTCAGGAAGAAATCTGAAGTCTTTGACAGGTTTAAAGAGTTTAAGGCACTTGTTGAGAATCAAACAAACAAAATAATTAAGGTGTTGAGGACAGATAATGGCAGAGAGTTCTGCAAGAATAATTTTGAAGAATTCTGTAAGAAGTGCGGTATAGAAAGGAAAACGACTACTCCATATACACCTCAACAAAAAGGATGAACATGATGTTGATGGAAAAATCAAGGTTCATGCTCAGTGGTGTCGGGTTAGGGCAAGAATTATGGGTGGAGGCAGTGGGTATTGCATGTTACCTGGTCAATAGATCACCCTCATCAGTGTTGGATGACAAAACTCCACAAAAGGTATGGACTGGTAAGAAGCCTTCTCTCACACATCTCAAGGTATTTTGATGTGAATCCTATGTTGACGTTCCAAAGGAAAACATGAGTAAGCTAAATAAGAAGGTTGAAAAGTGTATGTTTATTGGGTATAAAGTTGGTCTCAAAGGTTATAAGCTTTGGAAGTCAGAAACTAAGAAGGTTGTGTATAGACGAGATGTGGTATTTAGAGAAATGAAGGATGTTGTTAAATAGGAAGTCCTACCAAGTAAGGAAGAACCAAAGAAAGTAGAGTTTGATTTAAAGGATGATGAATCAGACTCTATAGAAGAACACGAATAAGAAGAAGAAGATCCTCATACTCCAGTATTGAGGAGATTAGTTCAAGAAAGAAGGTTGCTAGAAAGGTATACTCCATCCGATTTCTATTAAAAATTTTCTTTGTCTATTACTGATGATGATCCTAGAACCGTCAGGGAGGCAGTGGATTCAGAGGATGGAAATCTTTGGAAAAATGCCATGGATGAAGAAATGACATCCTTGGATAAGAATGAGGCTTGAGATATAGTGGAGTTTCCAACTAGAAGAAATCTCATTGGAAACAAATGGGTAGTTAAAAGTAAGATGAATGCAGAAGGTAAAGTAGAGAAATACAAAGCTCAGTTAGTAGCAAAGGGTTATTCCCAGGTTGAGGGAATTAATTTTGGTGATATTTTTTTTCATGTTGCCAGGTTAAATTCTATAATATTTATGTTATCTATTGTTGATGCATTTGATTTTGAAGTAGAACAAATGGATGTGAAGACAACATTCCTACATGGGGATTTGGAAGAACAAATCTATATGAAGAAGCTAGAAGGATTTCTTGTGAAAGGAAAGAAGGAGCTGATATGCAAGTTGAACAAGTCCATGTATGGTTTAAAACAATCACCAAGGATGTGGTATCAAAAAATTGATACTTATATGTTGGGACTTGCCTTCAAAAGAAACAAAGAGGATCACTGTGTATATTTTAAATTAATTGGTGATCATTTGATTTATTTGGTCTTGTATCTAGATGACATGTTGTTGATAGGAAACAACAAGGAGATTATCTAGGATGTGAAAAAACAATTGTCCTCCAAATTTGACATGAAGGATATCGATGCTTCAAATTTCATTTTGGGCATGGAAATTAAAAGAGATTGGAAAAAGAGGAAACTATGGTTAAATCAGAGAAAATATGTCGAGACAATATTGCACAGGTTTAATATGCAGGAATGTAAACCAATCAAGGTCCCTATTCTTGTTGGTGTAAATTTATCTATGGATCACTGTCCCAAGACACATGAAGAGGAGGAGGACATGTCTCATGTTCCATGTTATGATCCGAATGCCTACAAATATCATAAAATAATAGAAGTACACACCATGTACAAAATGTCAACGTGGAGCACAACTCCAATACAGATAAGTTACACAATAACTCCTTAAAGAATAGGGGAATCCCCTCCAAAGAACCAAATCCATTTCATACTTCACAATTCACCTCTCAATAATGAACACATGATCTCTTATATATAGTTATTCACACTTGCACATGAGGCCCCTTTATCATTAGGTTGACCCTATTACATATGTATTTACACATTACATGTACATTTAGGCCCATATATGCCCCCCCTTGGGGTCATATCATATACATTTAGCCATATATATGCCCCCCTTGGGTCATAATATTCCATATTCGAGTGAAGTTGGCAGTTTGATGTATGCATTGGTCTATATTAGACCAAACATTACACACACAGTGGGATTTTTGAGTAGGTATATGTCAAAACCAGGGAAGGAGCATTGGGCAACCGTAAAAAGTGTTTTCAGGTATTTGCGTGGCACTGCTAGCTATGGATTGTGCTACCAAGGAAGACCATGATTGGACAGAGTGTTGGACATACATGAATTTGTGGATGCAGACTGAGTTGGAGATCTGGATCGTAGGAGATCTACAAGTGGGTATGTGTTTAACCTATTTGGAGGAGCAATTAGTTGAATGAGCAAAAGACATGATGTAGTGGCTCTTTCAACTATAGAAGCTGAATACATGGCATCCACTCATGCAAGTAAGGAATCGATATGGTTACAAATATTGTGTTTAGGTATTGGGTTGGTACAACAAGCTGTAAGGATAGATTGTGACAGTCAAACTGCAATTTTTCTGGCGAAGAACCCGACTTATCATTCAAAGACAAAGAAATTTGATATTCAATATCACTTTGTGAGAGAAATGGTTGAAGAAAAGAAAGTGTTGTTGATGAAGGTGGACACTTTGAATAATGTTCCAGATTCATTAAAAAAATCTGTGAGCATTGAGAAGTTCTCTTGGTGTAGAGGATCCATGGCCATTGTTGCCCTGGATTGTTAACTATGTAACCATGTAACCCCTTGTATGCAAAGAAAACAAGTGGGAGAATGTTGGGTATGTGTTATATTCTTTCCACAACCAAATTTAGTGTCTGCTACGTTGTGCTAGGTGCGCAGGGGGCAGTGCCCCCAAGAATATTTTTGCCCGGAGAAACGTGTCACATTTTTTCCTCGTTTTTCGTCTCCTTGATTTTCATGTCCATTGTTGGGCGGTTTTTCGACACATGATTTTTGCCAATGGTTTTCTATTTTTGGTTAAGAAAATAGGGTTGTTGACTAATCCAAGCCATTGGGTTAGGGTTTTGGATGCTGCTGGATCCTATATTTATATTGGATTGTAAATAATGTATCACTATGAATGAATATAGAATATGTTGGTTTTCTTGGTTTGGGATTCCAGGGGAAAAATCTCTGTGTAACATGTGTATTTTCCATTGTATCTTTTCTGTTCTTTTACTGAAAATTTGTTTGCAGTAAATATTGTACAAGGTTAAAATATAGAATTTTGATATCCACGAATGATAACTGGTTTATTATGGTATTAAATGCATTTAAAATCTTAGTTACTGAACCATCATGACCCATCCTCAAAAGATATAGTTTCTTTATAAGGAGTAACTTATTTACCAAGGATTTCGACTGGTACAAGCTTCCCAACTTGTCCCACATTTTCTTGGACAAATCTTCACTCAAGACATTCAACAACACTGAATCTGCAAGACAAAGACGAATCGTACTCCTTTACCTTCTCTCGAGTTTCTCCCATTCTTCCCTGGACACGCATGTCAAAATGGTAACTGGACAGACTGCTACCCATTATTCTTGATCTACAAGGATATCTTCAAGCTTCCAAAGCTCAAAATTTTGGTAATTTAACTTTTCAATCTCTATCCTCGAATTGCTTTCCATTCTTTAAGCATGACTTTAAAGATATATGACTTACAACTCTTACCATACATAGGGTTTAACTCAGATCCAAGGTTGTTGTGCATTCAAATTTCTTGAGGTGAATTGAAAATAAACCATATATGTGTTTTTTGAGCATCTTATTTAAAGGAACGAGTCTTTAACAAGCCTAATATTATCAATCATCAGTCATCAGGAGTAATTGACTGATATGATCTTGGTGTTGACAATCGACTTTTGGTTAGCACTAACTTATGAAGAAAATCTCACTGGAGTACAAGATATTTGTCCATGTGATATTTTGACCTAGAACATATGCCAATGAAAGCATAACCCAACTACAGAGGCACCAATCGAAAATGAGCCTTAGTTGATGGAGAAAATACATTGGAGTAATGCAATAGTCCCCACCATCAACAAATGGAGGCCAAGTCAATCAATAGACTAAGTTTATGGAGTTGTCGACATATAAAGCCAATTGAATACCAATTTACAACCAAAGACCCCCTCACCACTTGAATGAATATTGGTGTATGACTACCAATGATGAAGGGAGAAAACTAATTAAGAGGCATGTTAACTACATTTGGAAGGTGTAAAAACAAAGAAAGATAATCTAGATTCTTTATTACAACACTTTATATCTAGTGTTTTAGATAACTATGTAATTCATGAAAGAGATTTTATTAATGTTAGAGAAATGAACATGTTGAGTTGATACAAGGTGAATGTAATAAATAAACAAGATGACCACCTACTACAACTAATTGGACATAGACGATGTGTAAAATAATTTTCATGGGCATCAGAGGAAGTTCTTGATTTTTGACTAATTCTCAAGTTGGATTAGAGCATAATCAACTTGAGCCATAGACAATGTCAATGTTGATCTAACTATTTCATATTTTATTGAGATGATAAGTGAATAATATCATGGTATCAAAATTGCAATTAATAATGCATTGCTAAACCCCCCCCATAAAAGAAAAGAAATGCCAGGAGGGGATCAATGGTGAGTTGCATAGTTTGGATGAAGGCATGTTTTTGACATGCAAGGATTAATTCTTTTTGACATAAGTGTGTTTTTGGTCCCATTTTCATACTGAGTTGGTATAAAATAATTTTAATAACTCATTATGAGTAGTTCACCACAGAGTAACTAAGAATTCCGAGTCAACTGATATGAAACCAAATGAGACAAAATAAACTAGATATAAATCAATGCTGACAGATGAATGCAACCAACTGACACACTATGGATTATTTTTCTATGGCCATGAGTTTGAGGTATTTGTCAAAAAGTGTAATTATTTTGTGCAAATGCCATATAGAGTTTTGTAGGTGTCAAATACGATTGCAAAATGTATCACGGGTCCTTAATCAAAAACATATCAGGTACATTGAGTTATTTTAAACCACACAATTGATATAATAGGCATGAAGAGTGCCATTAATGTAAATGGAGTCATATTATAAAATGTTACACGAGGGAAGTAGTTGAGTCTAGTCTTAGTGGCTAAAAAACATAAAAAGAATGTTGTCGATTGAGTTAATTGAGTCATCATCATTGTAAAATTTGAGGGGAGGGTGTTAAATGTGAGTCCTCAAGGCACGTGATTGAATCTACCTCTCTCAATGAAACTAAGCCTCTTGCCAATGAGAGTTGGTTATTAACTGATAACATGAAAAGAATTGAGAAAATACCTACATGCAAGATTTTTTGTAATAGAATCATACTATCAGTTAGGAGAGTTGTATAAATTGAGTCTAGTGTCTAGAGAGTCATCACCATACAATATAGAGTCTTAATTGAGTCATACTTGAGTTTTAGTCGAGTCCAATCCTTCATGTATGTGGATTTGGAACTCTAGAAAAGTGAAGAAGACTTCCATAATTGAAGACATTAAAGCATTGGATTAGAGTTTGAAGAACTAACATAGATGTAGAGAGAACGCCCTTGATTGATTGAAAACAACAAGGTTTGACTGAGTGGAGATATTTTAAAAAAGAAAAAGAAAATATTTAGATTGAGTAGGGGAGATAAGAGTTTAACCGAGTGACACAGATATTTTGACAGAATCAAAGCACCATGCATAGTTATGATTGAGCATTTAGAAAGGGAAGCGAACAAACAACCATTAAGTATTCATATGGGCACTTGATTGAGAGATTTTGTAGCATTGAAGTTCAATATCTATCAAGAGTTATTGCACATGATTAATGAGCATGTAGACTTGTAGAGATTATTGATTTCAAGATTCTCACTATAATGACAAGGAAAAAAATCATTTAATAAAGAGACATAATATGATACACACATAAAGAGCCTAAAGAAAATGATGATGACACAAGAACAAATGAAATGATTGAGCCCCTTGGTATATGATTTGCATAGTATTTATTTGGGTTGTGATCATAAAGAAGTGAAGAAACAATGAAGCATCAAGTTCATAGGATGATAACCCTACCTAGGGTGAGTCTAGAAGTCTAACTAGTTGTGGAACATGAAGGAAATACAATGGTTCATGGGGATACAATTTAGTTGAACATCGAGTTGACAGAATGCTAACCCTATATGAATTGAGATATGAAGGCCAACTGTAGAAGTGGAAGCAATCATGTTGGTAATTAATCTAGAAGAAATGTTACAAAGAGTAAAAGATCACAATAAACCTTGTATACGAGTATCTTCCTACATAGCCAATGAATGTTGAAGTTGATTACCTAGGCAGACCAATATGCATGGTTGATGCATAGTGAGGATACTTAACTAGGAGTGGTGAACCAAGATGTTGTTGCATAGTTTCTTTGGGATGAAGCAAGACTTTGAGGTTGTGAGAGATGTTGGGAGGCCTCTTAGGCCCTAGTAAAAGTCATCTACATTGTATTAATATAATAGAATATATGAATGTAAATTTAAATATATGAATACAATAAATGTACAAGTAAATAAGTGGTTGGTTAACCTTCCCAAATATATGTCTTAAGCATTTACATGTGTATTTAGCGATATGTAGTATTTTCCTAAATGCATGTTGAAACCCTAGTTTCAATATGGCCCATGCAAATAAAGGAAGGAATATTGGGATGCATTCTTTGCACATGATTTTGTAAAAAATAATTATAACATTGTGGGTAGTGATCCTAGTTTTTTCACTTCTAGAGATAAAATTTTGGGAGAAGTAGCTCAAATGGACCTACTTGTAGATTATTTCCTCCATAACATTGATTAGTCTCAAGGGTATGCGATATTGAAACCATAAGGTTAGTACCAACATAGAGGATTTTTTTAGCAATAAATGAGGGTATCTTCAAAAGGCTCTATATATTTTTAGTCTTTGAATAGCTTATATTAGACTAGGAAAGAATCAAGTCTTGGTCTCCCTTGAAAGTTTTTCTAACCATTCCCCAATATTTCTCAAAGTAAAAAAGGATGGGATTAATCCAAATGGATTTTTCCAATTTAATTTTATTTGACTTGAAGAGGAAGAGTTTATGATTTTTCTAAAAGTTGAATGGAGGTACTTCTCCCCAGTAATTCGAGAGTGATACTTTTTCAATTTGTAAAGATTTTAAAAGGTTCAAGACATAAACCTTAAATTGGGCCAAGGAAAAATATTGTTCTTTGAGGAACAATTGGTGGAAGTAAAAGCCAATATTTTTCATTTTTTGTTTGTTCATAATACTAATGGTGTGTTTTCCAAAGAAGAAAATATGCACCTTAAAGACTTGGAGGAAAATAAAAGGAATTTGCTAGATTGGGAAGACTCCAAGAGGACAATGAAGAGTCAAGCCTTGTGGTATCCCAAGGGTACAAGAACACTATTTTTTTCAAAATTATGCTAAGTAGAGGAAAAATGAAAACACCATTTAATAAATTAAGAATTATGATGACAATTTAGTGTGAAGGTTCAACGATATAGTTGACTTAGGGGCTTCTCATTTAAAAAAATCTACCAGGAAACAATTAGTAGGGCCAACATAGAAAATATTG
This sequence comes from Picea engelmannii, assembly GCA_009831015.1. Lineage (NCBI taxonomy): Eukaryota > Viridiplantae > Streptophyta > Pinopsida > Pinales > Pinaceae > Picea > Picea engelmannii. The sequence goes on from ML823053.1 coordinate 70,068, forward strand.
TTAATTGGCCTCTTACTTCCCTATATTTATTAAAGAATATATGAATGAGGGATTCATGGATGATGTTCCAAAGGAGTTAAAATATGTTGTGGAATATTTTCAGAAGGACCAAAGTCTTGGGCTTGATGGTTGGTCTATTGATTTTTATCTAGGGTTATATTATTATATTGAAGATAACCTATTAAAAGTACCAGAGGAATCAAGGATTTCATACAATATTATAGCCTCTATCAACTCTACAATCATAATTTTTATTTCTAAAAACGATAATCCACCTTCATTTGAGGAGTTCATATTGATTTCCCTTTGTAATGCCCAAACAATGTCCTTTATAAAATTATTGCTAAAGTTATTACTAGGAGAATTAAGGGGGTATTCTAACAGATTATATCAGAGGAATAATTTGGGTTTCTCAGTAATAAGAAGATCCATGATTTAATTAGATTTTCAAAAGAGACCT